>JAKKZN010000068.1:720-10720 GCA_033441825.1 Pangasius elongatus | reverse complement strand
TATAATTTATCTTTTTTGTTGTAGTTTGGCGTTGCTGTCGTCATCACCAATCAGGTCGTAGCACAGGTGGACGGGGCGGCCATGTTTTCCGCAGATCCTAAAAAGCCAATTGGAGGAAATATCTTAGCACACGCCTCCACTACCAGGTAAGAAACATCATCAGTCCACAGCGGCCGTGTCCCAAACCACGCTCCCTGTACACTACATAGTCTGTAATCTGTTCACTGTGGGCGTGTCCCAAACCACGCTCCCTGTACCCTACATATTCTATAATCTGTCCACTGCAGCCGTGTCCCAAACCACGCTCCCTGTACCCTACATAGTCTATAATCTGTCCACAGTGGCGGTGTCCCAAACCACGCTCCCTGTACCCTACATAGTCTATAATCTGTCCACAGTGGGTGTGTCCCAAACCATGTTCCTTGTACCCTACATTTTCTGTAATCTGTTCACTGCAGGCATGTCCCAAACCACGCTCTCTATACACTACATTTTCTGTAATCTGTCCACTACGGGCGTGTCCCAAACCACGCTCCCTGTACACTACATAGTCTATAATCTGTCCACTGTGGGTGTATCCCAAACCACGCTCCCTGTACCCTATATTTTCTGTAATCTGTTCACTGCGGGTGTGTCCCAAACCACGCTCCCTGTACACTACATAGTCTATAATGTGTCCCAAACCACGCTCCCTGTACACTACATAGTCTATAATGTGTCCCAAACCATGCTCCCTGTACACTACATAGTCCACGTAAACCCTGCCTCACCCGTGTTTATCTCGTCCCTCAGGTTGTATCTGAGGAAGGGCCGTGGTGAAACTCGGATCTGTAAAATTTACGACTCTCCCTGTTTACCTGAGGCAGAGGCCATGTTCGCCATCAACACAGACGGAGTAGGAGACGCAAAAGACTGAGACAACCAAACTGTGTGTGTGTGTGTGTGTGTGTGTGTGTGTGTGTTAGAGATGGACAATAACTGAAACATGGTGATGGATGCACTTGTGTACAAACACACATGTATACACAAACACACACTTGTGCTTTTTGGGCTGAAGAAGCTGTTGATGCTGTAAATTGTGTAATCATCTGTGCAGGTGTGTGTGTGTGTGTGTGTGTTCTGTATTTAGAGGTGATAAAAGGATAAAATACTACATTTCAGTTCTTTTTTTTCAGATTTTTCTTTATACTGTACTTATTCTTTTTGTATATAAAATGTATTAAATATTTTATTGTTGGTCGTGATCACGTGTGTGTTTTGTTTTTTTTTTAAGACAGAATAATGTGTGTTTAAACGTGTCGTGCTCTGATGTGTGAAAAATATTTAAAACAGACATCAGTGGAATAGGACACATTTCAGGATGGTACAGAGGCCACACCCCTTTGTCATGACTAAGGGGTACAGAGGCCACGCCTCCTTCACTGGGATTGACTGACACAGGCCACGCCTCCACTGAGACTGACACACAGGCCACGCCTCCTTTGATAAACGTAAGTAGTGAAACATTAACATATAGCTACAAAAATAATATATAAAAGAAACACACATCATCAGCTTCAGCTTGAGTTTATTTCCTTCATTATTTACACACCAGCACACAACACTGAACATGAGGAATGTTTCACACGCTCGCTGCCGTCAGACGGATGATGAGTTTCTAAGCCACGAGCGAAATAAATAGTTACGTTGTGAATAAAAAGCTGCCAATCAGAGTAACAGCAGCTTTGATTAATAAATTAGCTTCTCTTTAAGTACTCGCATGTCAGTTATCAGAATGTAATACATCACACCATCATTTCCTTTTAAACTAGGGTGCCTAAGTAGGCAGCATGAGGACAGTTGACTTCTAAGGGCCCTTATTTTGGTCAGTTTTGGTGTTAAAACACTCGAGCATCGATTGAAAGTGTTGTGAAAAGTTTAAAGATGTTCTCGTAGTTTGGATCGATCCATTACGCCGTACGGATAGGGGGGTTAGCACTGAGAGATAAAGGTCACTCTCCACAACCTTACAGCCGCTCCGCTGGGCTGTCAATCAAAGCCTGTAGCTCCGCCTCCAATCCAGAGATCCCCGCCTCCTGTGGATCAGGTTATGATTATTCCAGTGATCTGATCTAAACTTTCTGCGCCATAAATGGTGATCAAGTCAAGTCAAGCAAGGACAAACTGAGCATCATCACCTGGGGGGTGTTAGTGGGCGTGGCCAGAGCCCGCCGTGCCCAGTTCCTCGCCTCCGCTTCATTCCCCAAATCCTTATGACACTGACAATCACACAGAGGAAAAAAATATAAAGGGCAGGTTGGAAAAGAGAGTGGGAGAAAATCAGAAAGGGATGGAAGCGACAGAATAGACAGAGAAGAGAAAGAGAACAAAAAGAATGAGTGAAAGAGAGAGTGATGGGTAGGAATGAAAGAAATAATAACCTTAGCGATGTAGAGTCTCACTGCTCTGGAGAATCCTGGCTTCAGCTCCTCGGCCTGCGCACACACACACACACACAGCGATTATTTTCTATACTCTTCTGAGCCATGTTTGTGTTTACAGGTCAACAGAGATCGTTTCCATGGTTTCAGTTCTCTAGTTACATTTATTTATTTATTTTGTTGTTGATATTATGCAAAGCTGCGAGTGTTAGAACAAGTGTGTGTGTGTGTGTGTGTGGTTTTTGTGTGTCTCTGTGTGTGTGAGAGAGAGTGTGAGAGACCTTGAGGAAGTTCTCCAGAGCGTGTTGTAGAGAGGAACATGGAGGAGTTTCATACAGAGCAGCCGCTGCCTTCTGCTCCAACCACGACAACCTGCTCATCTACAGAGAGAGAGAGAGAGAGAGAGAAGGAGAGAGAGAGAGATGGGGAGAGTGACATACACAGTGAGAGAGAGAAAGACAGCAAGAACAAAGGACAGATGGAGGGAGAGGGGAAAAAGAGACAGAGGGAGGGAGGGAGAAAGAGATGGACAGAGAGCGAGGGAGGGAGAGAGAGAGATGGACAGAGAGCGAGGGAGATGGGGAGAGAGAGATGGACAGGGAGGGAGGGAGAGAAACATGGAAACTTGTCATACATCCATGTGTCAGTGCTGCCCCCTAGTGGGCAACACTTAATCCTCCAGATGTATAAATTGTATGCTGTGTGTGTGTGTGTGTGTGTGTGTGTGTGTGTGTGTGTGTGTGTGTGTGTGTGTGAGTGTTATAAAAAAAAAAAAANGTGTGTGTGTGTGTGTGTGTGTGTGTGTGTGTGTGTGTGTGTGTGTGTGTGTGTGTGTGTGTGTGTGTTTTCAAGTAAACCCCATCGTTAGAGTGTAACACACACCTCATAGCACCAGCGGCCCAGCAGGTAGAAACACAGCGGGTCATCATCTCTGAGAGCTAAAGCGCGATCCAGGTGTTCCTGAAACACACACACACACACACACACACACAGTGGTTTATTTAGGAATAATAACTTTATTAATATAGCGCAGTGTGACAACTGACAGAACAGGATGAGAAATTCAAACAAACTCCGCCTTCTGTCTCTGTAAATGGAACACACACACACACTCACTCACACACTCACTCACACACTCACTCACACACTCACTCACACACTCACTCACACACTCACTCACACACTCACTCACCTTTAGGATGTGGCTGCTCTTCAGTTTACTGTGCATGCTGTCACACTGCGATGTCTGAGCGGTCAGCAAAGCAAACCTTACACACACACACACATCAAAAATGTGTGGATAAAATTCATCCTTTCACCTCTGTGTGTGTGTGTGTGTGTGTGTGTGTGTGTGTGTGTGTGTGTGTGTCTCTCACCACTTATGACAGTCAGCGTTCAGTCCGTTCCTCTGAAGCGCCGACTCTGCCTCATCACGACCTTCAGGGTCAAAAGGTCAAAGATGATCATAATAGTAAAAGTAATAAAATACACACATATGAAAATTTATTTAAAATGTTGCAAATTATTATTTTAGAGTTGTGTGTGTGTGTGTGTGTGTGTGTTCACCTTGCTCTGCGTAGCTCCGCCTCTCTTCCTCGTCCTCCGCGTGCTCACACATATCGTTGTAGGCTCGAGCCAGTCGCCATAGAAACTCGACATTATCACTGTACTGAACGCACACACATCAGGGTTCTGTTATTAAACCTCCAAAGAAACAAACATCATCATCATTATTATTATTATTATTATTATTATTATTATTATTCACTCACCAGTGGTTTGTTCTCCGTCAACAGATTAAATCCGTCAGTTTTTTTCCCAGAATCCCCGGCGTGTAGGAAATCACTCTGGGTCAGCAGCAGAGTGAGTTCGGGATTCATCATCGTCATCGCTTCTTCATCACCGTCCACGTCGTCTTCCTCAGACTGTAGCTCGTCCGGCTGGAGAGTCAGGACTGTGGCACAGCTACGCTCCTCCTCCTCCTCATCCTCGTCTGTAACCACGTCATATACTGACGTTACGCCAAAGTTACCCTGATGCTAGCATAACGTCCCATCATTACTCTGATGATGCTCTAACGCTAAGCTAATATTCTGCCAATACTGTGACATCATTCTATCGTTACTCTAACGTTAACTGAACCCTCGTTCACACCATCACAGCCGTGTCTCACAAACAAACCCTTCCCAGTGACTGGAACTGTACTAAAGAGAGACACGCTGAGTGTGTCACCTTCATCGTCCTCCTCGCAGTCCTCGTCTCTGTCCGTCTCTCGGTCTGTGTAGTCAGACTCGGCAGTCGAATAAGCCGTCGTGTATCTATGAGTGCAACACACACACACACGTAGCAGCTAGTTAATCACTAATTAGGCAAACAGCTAGCTAGCTAAATACCACTAGCTTCTCGCAGTGTGTCGCAGTGTCGCGTACCCGCCCTCGCTCTGACTCGTCATCCCGTTACTAGCAGTGAAGTAGATAGAGCTGGAGCTCATCGAATCAGAACGCTCCCTCGTCAGGAAGTGACGTCGCCGCCGTGACCTCTGCCCCTCCTCCACTCCCTTCCTACAGAGACAGACAAATCCGATAAATGCACACTAACACTACAAAATGTAGACTAATGTACTAATACGCTCAACAGTGCACAGTAGCATACTCAAAAATAGACACTAGCATACTAATACACTCTATAGTGCACACTAACACACTAGTACACTCTATAGTGCACACTAACACACTAGTACACTCTATAGTGCACACTAACACAAACACACACACTCAGTACACATTACTCTTACACAAGGTCACACACTTGCAACTGATACCTTATTGACTTGATTGATTGATTGATGAGGATGAGCGTATTTTGATTGACAGGTGGTGCACTGACCTGACGTCCTCGACGATGGTGCTGGCGATGTCTCTCAGGCCGCTCCTCAGCTCGGCCACTTCACCACGCAGAGTGGACACGCTCATCATCACCTCGTCCAGAGTCTTCCTCAGCTCAGCATGCTGCTCCGGGGTTAACCCGCTCAGCGCAGACGCTAACACCACTACACACACACACACACACACACGGTGTCATTAACAGTATTGTGATATCGTATCGTCCGGTCTCGATGGTATCACCCATCCTTACTCCTCACCTCTGCTGTCCTGTCCCAGGGTCATCCCTCCGTCCACAGCCGCACTGCTCACCGCAAACCCCGCACTGCTCCGGGACACCACTAGGCGGCGCTCGCGCCTCCTCCGCACCATCTCTTTAATGATCAGGAACGCGACCAAACCGGTACTGACGGTGACACCGACACCGAGACCGATCAGACCGTTCCGACCCAGAGAGCTCATCTTTAATCCAATCTAATATTATTATTATTATTATTATTATTATTATTATTATTACTATATATATAGAATCATAATAATCACATACGATTCTTCTGCAGCACGCGGCGGACACGGTGTCCACGTGCTTCGTATCCTAGCAACAGAACAATTCCTATTTTCGCAATGTTATTTTATTACCAATTTTTTTCCTCGAAATTAAAAAAAAAGAAAATAGAGAAATAATCCTGAACGTATTTTAAATCGAGTACACACACACAATGATTTCTTCACGACTGTTCGCGTGATGTCATCATCACCATTATTATTATTATTATCATACCGTGCCTGCACGCGCACCTCTCTCAGCTACACTTCCGGATACAAAACCCTTCTGATTCTGCTAGTACGAATAAACAATAAATCTCACATTTACGAGAAACTGGTAAACACTTTCGGTTCTAAATGGAAAGTACCATCCGGCGGTAACGAGTGTGAGAAGAAAAAAAAAACAGACAAAATCGGCAACGTTCTTTTAAACTTGTAAACAATTCCACAATACACCGGCGCCCTCTAGCGTTCTGGAGGATACTGGTGAAGGACTCGCGCATGCGCAGTGCGTCGTGCGGCAGAACGCGAATAAACCGCTGCTTCCTGCGCATGCGCAGTGTTGATCCCTCAGCCCTAGCTAGCAAAAGAGGACTCAGTCAAAGGACTGTTACAAAAGAAAAATAAACAATTTAATACTGTGAAGTTCTTCATGCGGTAATTTCGAGGTCACGAACGCAAGCCGAGACGGTAAAAGATGGAAATCGGGACGGAGATCAGCAAGAAAATACGGGTAGTTTAAACATTTAAACCTGTTCGCTTAGCCTAGCTTAGCTTAGCTTAAATTCGCTAGCTAGCTAGGTCAGCTTTGTTGTTCTTAGCTTTGTGTGTAATATCTAAATAACATCAGATTATATATATACATATATATATATATATGTATATATATATATATATATATATATATATATATATATTGTCAAATGAGTAATGGTTTTAATGCTGTTTGGTTTTGTAGTTTGTGAATTATAACAATGTTCATTCGTCGTTCATATTTTTACTGTAAATAATATTATGCTAATTCATTGAAACTTATGCTAGCTCGTCAGTCCCTGTGTGTGTGTGTGTGTGTGTGTGTGTGTGTGTTCGAGCAGGAAGACGGGTAATAATGTGTGTATAAGCTGTCTATGAGGCGTTATTAGCCTCCTGTGTGTCTGATATTAACACCTGTGTAACATGAGGCGCGCTGTAAGGCACTGAGAGGATTAGGATTAGCTTTCATTTCACAGGTTTTTAACCAGAGATTCATCAGAATGTCAAAAAGGTTCGGCTGAAGGTCTCCTGTGTGTGAGTGTGGAGAGGAATCTAGTGTGGAAGAGAGAGAGAGAGAGAGAGAGAGAGAGGAAGGAAGGACGGACGGACGGACAGACAGACAGAAAGAAGGAAGGAAGAGAGTCAATCACATTCTGCTTACATCTCAACACTGAGAACAATCTTCTCTCTCTCTCTCTCTCTCTCTCTCTCTCTCTCTCACTCACTCACTGAGCTTAAGTTTTGTACACAATAAACACAATACTGTGTGTAACTGTGTGTAAAACTGTGCGTGTTTCAGGCGGCCATTAAAGGGAAGCTGCAGGAGTTGGGGGCGTATGTGGGTAAGTTCTTCACATACACCGTGTTCTTTGGTGGTGATTTTGTGTGTGTGTGTGTGTGTGTGGATAAGGGTGTCTGCCAAATGCCATAAATGTGTGTGTGTGTGTGCGCGCCCGCGCGTGTGTGTAAACCTGTGCGTGCGTGCGTGCGTGTGTGTGTGTATCTCAGATGAGGAGCTTCCTGACTACATCATGGTGATGGTGGCGAATAAGAAGAACGCTCAGCAAATGGCCGACGATCTCTCACTGTTTCTGGGCAACAACACCATCAAGTTCACCGTGTGGTACGACAACAACTGCACACAACAACTGCACACAACAACTGCACACACAGCTGCACAGATCTATACAACAGGTTCACTGTGTTGTAAGACAAAGACAACAGCTACACAACTATACACCACACAACACTACACAATACACACAACTACACCACTGATTGAGATGTTTGTTTTTTTGCTTTGGTGTTGAATCTCTAGAGAGAATCCACAGTGCAACAAAACATTGATTATTTCTCCATCAGTGATAATCACAGGTGTGATGAATCAGTATAGAGGAGATGTGATTGTGTGTTTCAGGTTACATGGAGTTCTGGAGAAGCTCAGATCAGCTGCAGTGGGTACGACACACACGCTACACACACACACACACACACACACACACACACACACACACATGTATGTATAGTTTGTATACACACTCCTCATCACTCTTGAGTAAAATCCTCTTCTTGTTCTCTTCTGTGTTCAGAGCCCGCCTCTCTCCGCACTAAACTCCTCCCCTCTGACACCAGACTGTCCAATCGGGACGAACGCAAGGGGGAGGAGTCTCGGGCTCTCGCAGTGTCCAGCTCGCGTTCTGATAGGTTAGAAGGACGGGTGTCTAGCTCCGCCCATGAGCATCACAGCAGGTATTTAGAAATGACTGTGTGTGTAGCAGAGTTCTGGTCAGGGGTTTAATGTGTGTGTGACCTCCACACACAAACGCACTGACACATACACACACAAACACACTAACATGGTAACACTAACACTGCTGCACATAAACACACACACACTGCTGCACTAACACACTCATTAACACAAACACACTAACACACACTGACACTGTCGCACACAAACACACTGACACTGCCGTGTGTGTGCGTGCGCGTGTGTGTGTGCCCGCGTGTGTGTGCATGCGTTCCTGTGTGTTTCAGGAGAACGTCCTCTGACCGCTCCTCCTCCAGACTGACCTCCGCAGTGAAGCCTCTACTCGAACACTCAGCTGAAGCCGTCATCGACATCAAACCCGACCTGGAGGACGATGACCTCATCACTAACGACCCCAGGGTCGTGACCTCCGAGAAGCCCCGCCCCTTAACCAGCCGTTCGTCCAACCGGGGCTCGGGAAGAGCTGAGGAGAGCTACAGGTCGTCCGAGGCGATGAGAGATCAGGAACGGTCGAGCTCTATTTATGGGCGGAGCTACAGAGAGGGAAGCAGTAAGGTGAGGCGTTCCACGTGACTTCTTATTACATCTAATCATCATTTTTGTTTTGTTCTGATTTTTTTCCTCTGACAAAATAATATTTTTAAAAATCAGAAAAAATCAAAATGATGGTTTGTTTATTTATTTATGTTTGTTTATTTACTTTTATTTCTGCGTGGCTTTGCTCAGTGGTATTTTCACCGTATAAACGGGATTAAAGAAAGATGAATGAATTTTTTGGGATTTATTTTGTCGTTTGTTGGTTTTCCCGATCTCGCCTCAGGAGGACTTTTCGCGGAAACGGAAAGCTCCCGTGGCCAGCTCCGTGGTCCGGATTCAGAAAGGTCACGAGCGACCTTACGAGAGCGACGAGGACGAGGAGGACGAGGAAGATTACGGCGTGCCGAGTCGAGTTTCCCTCCCACCGAAACCGGAGCGCAGGTCTGTTCAACCTTCCCTGACAATCACTATAACAATAATAATAACAATAATAATAATAATAACAACAACAACAACAAAACAACAATAATAATAATAATAATAATAATAATTACAGGAAGTGATCAGGAGTAAATCAATAGTTTCCTCTTACGTTGTTATCTCTCTGTTTTATTAGGATGTAGTTCAGGAGAGTTGAGGTTTAGCACAAGCTCGGGCTGAGACGTCACGTGCGTGCGTGCGTGTGTGTGTGTGAAAGCGATAGTTCACCCAAAAACTAAATTTCTGTCATCACTCACTCCCCCTCATGTCCTCATGTCATAAGACTTTCATTCATCTTCTGAACACAGATGAAGATATTTNCTGAGAGATTTCTGTCCCTCCATTTACAGTCCATGTGACTAAAAGTTCACCGTAAAAAAGTAATCATGTGACTCCAGCGGTTTAATCCCAGTTTCATGAAGCGATACGGAAGCTTTGTGTGCACGATAGCGGACGTTCTCGCGACGTAACAGCAGAGGAAGTTGTAAACGGTGCAGCGCTTCCGGGTCCGGTTCCATCACGAGAACGTCCGCTGTCACATCGTGGTTCTCTCGTGAAATTTTAGGTTTTTTTTCACATGGACTGTAAATGGAGGGACAGAAATCTCTCAA
>JAKKZN010000067.1:204552-215713 GCA_033441825.1 Pangasius elongatus | reverse complement strand
TAAAAGCAGTTTAGCAGCAAACTTTGTGAAAACTAATATTTGTGTCATTCTCAAAACTTTTGGCCACGACTGTACATCAGAGTATCACCGCCACGTCCTGCTCTGCTGGAACCTGTAAACAGCCTCGAGCTCTCTGCAGTGCTTCCGGGAGGCTGCTCATGTTGATATAAAGCGCGGCAGCTCTGACTCTGCTCCACACTTTATTAGGAACACCTGTATATTCATGCTGTTATCCAATTAGCCAATCATGTGGCAACGCAATGCACAAAATCATGCAGATGCAGGTCAAGAGCTTCAGTTAATTTTCATATCAAACATCAGAATGGGGAAACATTACCTAAAAAATTACCTGCCACATGATTGGCTGATTACATAACTGCATGAATGAGCAGGTGTACACATGTTCCTATTAAAGTGGACAGTGAGTGTATTTACAAGATTTTTGCTTCTATACTTATATTACTTCGGTTAAAATAACATGTCAGCTATCTAGAAAATGGGTCTTTTCATGACAACAGTAAAATTAATATTCCTCTGAAAACTATACAACTACAATGTACTATTTTACATGTTAAATAACAACACTGTATTTGACACTTGGAGTCAGCTGATGCTCCATTTAAGCTGCACTTACACTTTAAACCATCACTGCACTGGCAACCCTGTGAGCATTTTCACACAGATTGTGTGGATAGATTTTATTAACAGAAGTCTGAAAACATTTGAAAAAATATTCCTACTCGCATAGTCAGGGTCTGAGACAAATCCATGTTTAACATTTCACACCAAAACACACTGTTCTGTACCCAGCACCACTCATCTCCATCGGGCCAGTCCCAGACGCGGGACAACACTGTTCTGTCTCCATAAAGCAGTGTGCTGCTGATCTTCACGCCAAAGTTCTTGGTGAATCTCAGTGGCGAGAAATCTGTGATGTAACAGTAATCAACTGAGGAAAAAGTGAGGGTGGTGTGAGTAGATCGTAAATGTACTGTATTCTAAAACACTGCTCCTGTTTACGCATACAAACCGCTTTATCCTCCACTCTGAAACAGGAAACTGACAGACTGCAGCAATGAATTCTGGGTCATTTGTGCTTCAGAGGTATACAGTGACATGGACTTGACTATCTGGCACACAGAATAAAAGAACAGCTGGTAGGGTAAAAAATTAACACCTTTTTTCAGGCTATAGTCAGGAGGTCGCTAGTTCAATCCCAACAATGAGCCATTCATGACTGGGAGCAAAAGTTCCCATGCTGGGTGGGAGGGTTATACTCTCTCTCTCACAGCAACACTAACCAATCATGGAGGTCAGTTTGCTCATGTATGCAGAAGAGGGCAGACAACGCTTTCCCCTGAACGTGACGTAGCACAAGCAGGGAGTCGAAAAGATGTGATGGCTTTAGGTTAGCTTCCACCCTCCCAGTCTGGCAGCTGTGGTACGATGGGGACAACTGGCTGGTGGGCACGAACTTGCAAATGACAAAACTGGAAGAAAATGGGATTAAAAAAAAAAAGAAAAAAAGAATGGAACCCAGGGGAACACTTTATGGCATTTATTGTCACTCTATTACAAAGTCGTGACTCTAACATGGTTTTATGCTACACCAAAATGTCTAAATGCAGATTCTTGTGATTTATGTTTACTGTGACGTTTATAGCATGTTGGAATACGTGACGTTGCCGCAGCCTCGTCCGGGCTCAATACAGTTTTTCTATGATACACACCTTGTAGCTAATGCTTCTGTTTATCATCTACCTTAAAAATTCATCTACAGAGAAGCTGCGATCCTGCAGTGTGTGTTTGGAGAGTTGCTCCAAGTTCTGGTAGTGTTCCAGAGGAACCATCCTCTTCCTCAGTGGTTCTGATGAGGTTCCTGTGGTTCCTGTGCTGTCGTTTTCATCACACTGATGTGTGTGAGATGAGCTTAGAGTGGGTACGAGTGCTAATATAAAGGTTAGCGTCAGTGTTATCAGGTGTAGTGAGAGTGAACTCGTATAGCAACGAGGGTATGCTGATCACCGCTCCTCATACGCACCTCACTAAGCCAAAATAACACCTGCATGTCATCACACACACTTTAAGAGCATGTTTATTTGCACAGCTGGTGCTGACGTGCCTCTCTGCTTCAGTGCTCACCATTTAGGAATCAGTGTTTTCATGGTAAATACCAAGGTACACAGAGCCGAGACACAAACGTGAGCCTCGTTTCATCCAGCACTGAGGACAACCGATCGAAGTCAAAGGTCAGTCCGGGGCTTGAAGGTCAGCTGAGTGGTGGAGAAATTCTGGGGTAGGGGTCACTCAGAGGTCAGTCAGATAACTTGGGTCTTGGGTGATTTGAGGAGTTCAGTGTTCGGGGTCAGGATCACTCGGGGTCAGGGGTCAGTCAAGCGGTTGAGGATCAGCTATGGGCATGGTGTGCAGAACCTCGTCCAGCAGCTGCAGTGCTCTGTGAAGGTGAATTTCAATCCAACATGGAGTTTCTTTGATGCTCTGACGAGGATAATCAGGACCCCAACCTTTCACAAAACTCATGCGCAAAATACACAACCGCCGCAGATCATCCACTCCAATACCTGCAGCTGCAGACAGACCTGGCACGAACACACACACACACACACACACACACACACACACACACAGGTGTTACATCAGCACTAATGTAGAGCATGCCACAGTATGACAGTATTGTGTGTGTGTGTGTCCTCACTGATAGCTGGTGCTATCCCGCCCACTGATCCTGGTCCTGGTATGTTTCCTGCGACTGCTGCAGCCTGAGCTGCTGCTGCTGCCTGAGCCGTGGCTGCCTGCTGCTGCATCTGCCGGTGGCACTGCCTCAGGTCAAACACCTACACCCCCAACCGCCACAAACAACACCACGTTGGAACACAGAGAAAAGTAGTTACAGATGGTGGTGTTAATGTGGCTGGGGAACGAATCTTTTCATATGAAACAGCTGAATAAAAAAAATAAATGACTGGGGTGGTAGGGGTGGTGAGGAGTGGAGACTGGGGGGGTGGGGGTGGTGAGGAGTGGGGACTGGGGGGGTGGGGGTGCGACTTACGGGTGGGAGTGTGAATCAGATCAAAAAGGTTCAAAAGGGATCAAATGAGAGTGGGAATCAGGGAATGGGCGGTGTTTTCTGGAAAACTTTGATGTGGGTTCAGTGTTTAGAAACCAGGAAGTGCATTTTGTGTGCTTTGTTTTTGGAAGCTGGGGAGCTGTGTTTAATGTGTTCAGGGTTTTGTGATGTAAACACTTAACAAGGGGTTAGAGGTTAGAGTTACCTTGATGTAAGCACTGGGGTAAATTTTGTGGACAGCGTCACCTGGTGCACGCCCAGCTTCCCGATCCAGATAATAACTCTGGACAAACACAGCATGGTCGCTAAGGCATCGCACCCAAACATCACCCTCACCCTTACACTCCAACTGTACGCCTTTGCCAATGTGCAACCTGCAGAGAAAGAGCAAGATCAAAGCCATTATAAAGAGTTTGCACTGAGAAATTAATTAGATAAGCAGCATACAAATGTGATTAGTTTTGACTGGGTGTAGTCTGGGATTGATTAGCATGCCTGGCTCTCTCGATGGCCTCAGTGCGGTGAACGTTGCTGAGTTGGCCCAAGCAGAACCGATCTCCTCCTGATGGATCCACATAACCATCCACTGTCACCACCGGACATGAAGACGGCACCTTAAAAGTCTCTCCGACCTGAACATCCATCTCAAAATACGCAATAGAACACCAGTAATCCGGAGCTGAGAGAGAGAGAGGACAGTCTGTCTGAGTTCTGGATAATCTTAACACCTAGTAACGTCAGCTATGCAGACTGGAACTGTAGTGTGTGTGTGTGTGTGTGTGTGTGTGTGTGTGTCAGTTACCTGGATGTGTTGATATTGGGGGCTGGAAGATCAGTTCATTATGTACAGGCCCTGAGAGAGAGCAGAGGAAGAGACAAAGATAAACATCACTGCCCAAGGACTGTAATCGCGAGGCAACGCAGCAGTGGTAATGAGGCAACGCTACGGCGGTAATGGGGCAACGCTACAACGGTAATGGGGCAACGCTACGACGGTAATGGGGCAACGTTATCGAGGGCAACAGGGTAACGTTATCAAAGGCAATGCGTAACGTTACGACAGTGATGTGGTAATGTTATTGAGGGTAATGAGGTTACGTTATTCACGGTAACGAGGCAACGTTAATTCTGCTGAATGTTTACTGTATTGTAACTCACAGTACTGAGGTGGGTGGTGCTGCAAAGCTCCGCTTGGATTGGCCAGGTTTGTTGGAAAGCCACTCCCTCTCGGCCACGAGGCACCGCCTGCTATAGATGAAAAAGAACGGTCTGGTTGGATTAATCCATTCCATCAGTACAGTGTACTTTACGTCTTCCTAATCCCTGCTCCCTCTGCTGGAGAATAGTGCACACTACATAGGGAACAGAATAAGTGTTGAGCAATATTTCTGCAATAGATTTAGTTCACTACATGTGTCTTCATGTGGACGTGTTCCAAACCACACATTATGTTCATTATATGAGTAACTTAAGCATTATGGCTAATCTGTATTTCAGAGAATGCATCATTTAGACACTATGTTGTAGTCATGTCAGGAAGTGTGCACTACTGCCATGCACACTTCCTGACAGGACTACAACATAGTGCACTATGTAGTGAACAGGCCGTGGCTTCAGACATACAGGACTAGGTCTTACAGGCTGGTGTAGGAGCCATGCTGGAGAAAGCAGGGCTGGGGGCGGAGCTTGCTGCCTCAGGTGGCGGCATAAGGGCAGGGCTGCTGAACGTCTCAGGGAGTGGGGGGCGTGTGGAAGTGGGTGGGGCTGGGTGAGAGGGGGCGGGCTGATGCTGAATGGTCTGAATACTGTGTGATCCATCAGAGCTGGAGTGAGACGGCTGAGGGTCAAATTCCTCCTTAACCAAGAGACCTGCACTGGGGCCTGTATACACACACACACACACACACACACACACACACACACAAAATTGCAATTCAGTTCACTGAATCACTGAGTTGCAATATAATTACAAAGATTAAATAAATAACATCATCCTCACCTGTTCCACCCAGATTCAGTCCAGACAGATCTGAACCAGTGAGACGGAGAAAAAGAAAGAGAGAGAGAGAGAGAGAGAGAGAGAGAGAGACAGAGAGAGAGAGAGAGAGAGAGAGAGAGAGAGAGTGTTAGTTAAAAACCTAGTTCTGTGTGTATTCAGTCTGTTGATTGTGTAGAATGGTGAAAGGACAATACGATTAAAAATGATTTGATGTATGTTAATGATCTTATTACCATCAGTGTTGGAGGTACATCACACACTCCTGCTTGGTGTGTGTGCACGAGTCTTACCGATACCGGGTGACGCCACCCTCTCATAGTGGTAGGGGTTTACACACACACTGTCACACTTCAGGTCAAAGGCGTACTGGCAGTATTTCACATGTTTCAGCTCGTTCTTATGGAGATCAGGCCACCGCCATAGCCGCGCATAGATCACATGAGGAAAGCCCTTACGACCAGCAACCTGCACACACACAAACACAGTCTAGTCTGAAAGTACTGGAACACAAGGCCAGTTCTGTTGTTTTTGCTCTACACTAAAGACTTTTGGATTTGAGATCAATGGAGCTCATGATGGTAGCAGCAGAATGAAGTCAGAAGTCTTCAGAAACATTCTATCTGCCAATTTACAGAGAAATGCATCCAATCTAATTGGAGGAACTTCATCATGCTGCAAGACAACAACCCAAAACACACTGCAACACAACAAAGCACTTCATCAGGGGAAAGTGGAAGGTTTTAGACTGGACAAGTCCATCAGCAGACCTTCACCCAACTGAGCAGCACTTCACCTCCTGAAGAGGAGACTGAGGGGAGAAACCCCCCAAAACTAACAGCTGAAAGAAGCTGTGCTACAGGTCTGGAAAAGCTTCACAGAAGAATGCAGCAGTTTGGTGATGTCAGTTTAACACATCTAGATGTGAATATGAGGAAATGAAAGCTGAAATTCTGTCGTCTCATATTCATCTTTTGATCTCAAACCCAAATGAACAAAAGAACTGACCTTGACACTCCTTTAGGAGGAGACAGTGAAGTCTGAGGGCTCGCACTGTTTGACAGCCACAGTTGATAAAACCCCAGTAAACAAAAGAATGCAGGGTGTGTGTGTGTGTGTGAGTACCTGTAGTCTCCCATCGAGTGTGCGCTGAATAGTAACACATTTGCTGGGATGAGCTCCGTTGGTTGTGACGGCGGTGATCAGAGAATCGAGTTCATCTTTTTTCTCCTTCAGTTTCTTCACCAGACTCTCGATGGCTCTCTTACTGAAGCTCTCGCTCTCACCACCCTGCCGGTGGCACATCAGACTGTGCACAATGCTGAGACACGCGTCACTGCTCGACACCGACATGCTGCACACACACACCCGAGAAGATCTACACTACACAAACACACTCGCTAATGCTCAGCTATAGTGAGACACACATCAGTGCTGCAGGGGGTGCACACTCCCTCATACTGCCTCTGTGTGTGGTCACTCTAACACACACACACACACACACACACACACACACACACACACACACACACACACACAGCCCTTCAGCTCCCGACTTCACTGGATCAACCCTGTAAACACACACACACACAAACACACACACACCCCTTCAACTTCTGACTCCACTGGATCAACCCTGTAAACACACACACACACATCACACCTGTATGTACAAACTGTTTATCTAGCAGTGTCTGTTTCTTGTGCCTCTGAGCACATGTGTCACATGACAAGGTTCTCCTGATCTGTGATCATTTAATCAGCCTTGCTATAAATCGTCATGGCCGCTGCCAGTGGGACTCGAGCGCTGCGTCTGAACATCTCCACTCCACAGCAGGCGAAAAGCAGTGCTCCAACTCAGCAGTGTCAGAACCCTCAGTATTCATTAAACAGTGGGACAGAAATAACCGAATGATCTACTGCTTCCGCCGAGACTCTGCAGCACGGAAGCGCTGGACGCTGCGATATCCCATAAGGCACCGGGGCCGGCGCAGAAGAGCTGTCAGAATCAAGAATGGTGGAAGGCGGCGTGTCGGTTCTTTTTAAGTAAGTGCTGTTCCTTGTGGTTAAACTTTACTTATTTAGCAACATCTGAGTAAACTGTTAACTTGTTGAAGGTTCAAAAAACATAAATAAATCTGGCCGCTCTGCAAGTTTTTGTGGTTACTATGATGTCGTAGGTCACATGACGATGCCAACATGTCCGGACTGTATTCATGCCGCGCACACACACAGTGACACACACAGGCGCCGTCGCAGCGCTCTCTCACGGAGACAGTTTTTATCAACATGTTTCTTTCACAGGGTTAAAAACCTCCAGGTTCCGCTGCTAAAACACTCTGCACACCGTTAGATTAACCCACAGTCACGCTTCCGGCCTGCGGAGTGTGTTATTATTCTGTGTTCATTAATGTTGTGTGTGTGTGTGTGTTGAGTCAGTTACAGTGAGGATGAATAAAGTTATAACTCTGAGGCACAGACACTGCAGAGCGGTCAGGAGTGAGGACTCTCATTAATAAATGCTATAACTCACCATGTGAATGTGTACACTGCTCTTCAGAAGTGTGTGTGTTGGAATATAATCTTTTGATCACAGTCAAAATGCCTTTATTCCAACAAATACAACATTTTTTGTTTAATTTTGTGTTTTAAAATCTGGGTGATGCATTTCTAATCGAATTAAATAAAATAAAGTTATTAAAGTCCTGAGAAATGTTATTATTATTATTATAACAGACTCGTGATGGCTGTGTAAGGGTTAAACTGTTCACCTGTCTCGCGCGCGCACAGACACACACACACACACACACACACACACACCTGCATTCTCAGCTAACAGTTCATGCTATTGCACACAAAGACCATGCTAGCTTCTATATTAAGCTAAGGTAAATTAATCACTGTGAAGAAACGCGACATAGTAGTGACTAATGACTCCGTAATCGTTTAAAATTGTGAATTAACACCTCATCTACTCACTCATTTTATAATTTATAATTAGTCCTATTTCACTCCAGCTAGCTTAGCTTAGCTTAGCTCAAGCTCTCAGGACTGTTAGCCGCCTCACTAATGTTGTTAGCAGAACTAAGCTAGCTGGAGGTGCAGGACCGAATGAGTCATTTAGCCACAGGTTATTAAACTGCACTACTTGACATTTAACGAGTTTTAAATATATAAAGATGTAAAATAAACACTTACACAGTCACCTGGGAGTACAGCCTGTACAGTCCGCTGCGTGTGTGAGTATTTATTCCGCCATCATTAATAACAATAACACAGGGCAGAGAAACCGCTGCTAGCGCGCAGGCGCACAAGTGCGACCGTCCTCAAGGCCCGGGACTCATCGCGAGAAAAGCCCGGCCCTGCACAACACGCGCGCATGCGCACAACTGCGACCGTCCTCAAGGTCCGGGACTCATCGCGAGAAAAGCCCGGCCCTGCACAACACGCGCGCATGCGCACAACTGCGACCGTCCTCAAGGTCCGGGACACATCGCGAGAAAAGCCCGCCCCTGCACAACACGCGCGCCATCTGGTGGCCATTTAATAACACACATAAAAACATCAAACTTCCCAGCGGAGGAGAAGAAGAAGAAAATGAAGTTATTCAGCCTTATTGTGTTTCTTCGTGAATTACAATTAAACACATTTTAACGGTTATAGTTACAGCTAATGTTGTGGAACGTCAGAGAATCTAGTTACTTCCTGTGATCACTTATGATATAGCTGAGATCAACTAGCATTCCCTTCACCTCACACACACACACTCACACACACACACACCTCACTCACTGTCACCTCACACACACACACACACACACACACACACGAATCATTTTACTGAGAAAACAGAAAGTGTAACAGATTGAGACACTCCTTTTATAAATGTTCAATAAATCTCTGAACATAAATCTTCACCACATCAATGATTCTAATAATTACTTTATTAAACAACCCACATTTAATGCATTTATTATTAGTCTCAGATCACGTGGAGCTGTTACTATAGAAACAATATCGTATTAGAATGAGCACCTTAATAGAAACCTGTGCTGTTATATGCAAATAATGCACACCTTCTGACCAATCAGATTGGAGATTCTATTAAAACTAAAGGTATGATGACATCATTAATCACCTCCATGAAGCTCAGAGGATGCAGACGTTTTTCTGAAAGTAACAGGTAGTGAAGTGTCCAGTGAGAAAACAAGTGGTTTTTATAATGATTACATAAATCACCTGAAACCAGATGAATTACTCGCCCACATGAAAAAAACCCTCACACACAAGTTTCCTCCTGAAAGCAGCAGAAGCTCTGAGTCCGTGTTTACTGCCGGCTCTGGACTTCGGCTCTGGACTTCCCTCTGTCAGCAGATATTACAACACGGTTCTGTTTATTCTGGACTGTGATTGGTCAGAAGGTGTTGATTAGTTCTCTATAACAGCAGCTCTGACAATAGTGCAGCTGCAAATCACAGGTTTATATATTAACTGCTGTATTTTACTGTGAAAAACACACACACACACACACACACACACACACACACACACACACACACACACACACACACACACACACACACAAATTCAGCTTTATATTTTATACATTTACTCACACAGCAAATACTTCTAGCCAAAGCAACTTCCAACTGAACTGAATAAATTCAGTGTATAGCAGCTCTTTATAATAATAATAATAATAATAATAATAATAATAATAATCTTGTCCATGGCTCTATCACTCAGAACTTTTCATGTTGAGCTACACACACTCAGTGAACTGAGAGAAGTCAGGGATACTGTAATTAAAACACACACACACACACACACACACACACACACAGTGCTGGGGCACAAAAAAAAAAAAATCGCAGGAGGACACAGTCATTAGCACAGTGGTGTGGTGGTGCTCATTACTCATTTCTTCATATTTTAAAAAAATAATCACAAACTGGTACAAACAAAACTAACTAGAGGAGCGGGTGGAGCGGTGACAGCCCCTTTGGCGGCAGGTGGAGTGGTGACAGCCCCTTTGGCGGCGGGCAGAGCGGTGATAGCCCCTTCGGCGGCGGGCGGAGCGGTGATAGCCCCTCGGGAGCGGAGATAGACCCTTCGGCGGCGGGCGGAGCGGTGACAGCCCCTTCGGTGGCGGGCGGAGCGGTGACAGCCCCTTCAGGAGCGGGTGGAGCGGTGACAGCCCCTTCGGTGGCGGGTGGAGCGGTGACAGCCCCTTCGGTGGCGGGTGGAGCGGTGACAGCCCCTTCAGGAGCGGGTGAAGCAGTGACAGCCCCTTCTGCAGCGGGCGGAGCGGTGATAGCCCCTTTGGCGGCGGGCGGAGCGGTGATAGCCCCTTTGGCGGCGTGTGGAGCAGTGATAGCCCCTTGGGCGGCGGGCGGAGTGGTGATAGCCCCTTTGGCGGCGGGCGGAGCGGTGATAGCCCCTCGGGAGCGGATGGAGCGGTATCAGCAGCAGGCATCATCACTTCCTTACAGCTCCAGGGTTCCATCCTGATCTCAGGTTACTGTCTGTGTGCAGTTTCACATGTTCTCCCCATGTCCATGTGGGTTCCTCTGGGTTCTCCACTTCCCTCACATAAACACACCAGTATGTGGACTGGCTGTAAGTGGGATGGACTGAATTCCCATCCAGGGTGCATTCCAACCTCACACACAATTGTCCTGGGATAGACTCCAGATCCACCATCACCCACTGTGACCAGGATAAAGCTCTTACTGTAGAAGAATGAACGATTCCTTTAGGAGAGAATGGGACTGGTGATAAATCCTTCAAAAGTGGATGGGACTGGGATTAGTAAAGCAGTCTAGTGGAGTGCTGTGAATGATAGCAGCTACTCTTTGACACAGATGAATCTTAGTAGCGGATTTTGTGCGTTACACAAAACTGTGCATGAGGAGTGTGTGTGTGTGGAGTGTATGTGTCTATTATAGCAAGATATATATATATATATATATATATATATATATATGTATATATGTGTGTGTGTGTGTGTGTGTGTGTGTTTTAATATATAAAAAAAAAATTAAAAAAATATTGATTAAAAAAAAAAAAAAAAAAAA
>JAKKZN010000067.1:181251-186251 GCA_033441825.1 Pangasius elongatus | reverse complement strand
GCCCAGAGTTCAGCTGGTCTAGATCTTCTCTGTACGGGTTAATGTACTTTATCAGACCTGTGGGGTCCCTCAAGGCTCCATTCTAGGTCTTGTGTGTGTGTGTGTTTGTGTGTGTCTGCATGTGTGCGTGTGTGTGTGCATACCTTTGCCTAAGGGTGGCCCTGTAAACAGTCCTGAAGGTCCTTCCTCAGATTCTGGCTCCTCCCCAAGTGCACTCTGAAGCCCCTCCCCTGATGCTGACATCACAGTCACATGACCCAGCTCAGAGAAGTGAGTGGCAGATGAAGCTAAAGAGATGAGCACACTGCATGCTACACACACACACACACACACACAGCAGAGTTACTTATCACCCTGAAGTTGATTATTTTCCAATAACAGCACGTCCCTGTGTATTTTATTCTTGTCATAACACAGCAATTTATATAAACTACAACATGTATAAGCTATAAACTACAGTTTTCTATTAATTAAAAAAACAAACTGTAACACTATTTATGCCATGATATTCACTTATTATATTATATTATTTAATGTCGGAGAAACGAGTTAGTTTCTGTTGTCACTTACGTTAGAGCAGCTATAAACAGTTGTTCCCTCACTAGCCGCTCTTTATGCTCTCTCTTCAAGTTAATAAGAAAAAAAAAACGCAGTTTGTCATGTTACCAAAAAAAAAAAAATGCAGAGAAGCGTAAACTCCTCTGTCCTGAAGATGTCGGAAAACATAAAGTTACAGCTTCACCTCTGACTGTTACAGAGCGCTGACACTGGAGACTCCTTCCATAAATGTTACATAAACGTCTCCTTACAGAAAACTTCACCACATCATTTATTATTTACACATACATTTTTCTTTTGTCTTTTAACCTGTTTATTATTAGTGTATCGTCCAACACCTTCTGACCAATCACAGTCCAGAAATCAGCAGCAGTGTGGGAAAATACCAGTTACACCAACGTTTTTAACTGGCGCTTTTGGTTTTACAGAAGAAGGCGCTCCAGAGTGAAATCCAGAGTAATATTTTCGTTTCATGTTTCATTTCGTTTCATGTTTCATATCTGTGTTCATTCTGGTTTTGACGTGTACTTGTGTATATAATGACCAGGGTTTTTTGGAAAGACTTTAATAAATAAAACTAATTACTCTGTGCCTTTAACCACAAGTTACAAGAACCTTGTGGGACAATAATCTCCATTAAATCTAATAAATCGGTGAGGGTCTGTACAGTGAGATCTAAAACAGGCAAGGACTTGTCCGTCTAAACCGTTAGCGTATTGGACAGAGCGCAGGGGACGGTGTGCTGTTTAAGGAAAAGATTAATAACATGTTAACCTGCTTTATGTATTGATTGTTGTAGTGATAAACTGTACAGTGTTTTATTTTAATCCATTAGAAATAAAATCACAGATGCTGTTAATTTATGAAATGATGTACATTTCACTTCACATAGCAGGCAGATGCTTACACTCTTCACACGCTGATGTAAGAGTGTGGAGAAACACAGTCTCCATCTCGCTGCTGAAAACAGAGTTACAGGGACAGATGCCCAGTTTACAGTGATGCTGCTGCAACTCTAACAGTCTTACCCTCCCCACTACCTGACTCCACCCACTACCTGACTCCACACACAACCCCACTCTGCCCACTATCAGTGTCTTACTGACGCTCAGAAGGCATCTGAAGCATAAATCAGGCTTAATCCCTAAACCTTTATCCCTAATCCCCTTAAACCCTAATCCCTACCCCTTAAACCCTAAACCCTAATCCCTACCCCTTAAACCCTAAACCCTAATCCCTACCCCTTAAACCCTGATCCCTACCCCTTAAACCCTAAACCCTAATCCCTACCCCTTAAACCCTAAACCCTAATCCCTACCCCTTAAACCCTAATCCCTACCCCTTAAACCCTAAACCCTAATCCCTACCCCTTAAACCCTAATACCTACCCCTTAAACCCTAATCCCTACCCCTTAAACCCTAAACCCTAAACTTTAAGTAAACCCTTCATTAGCAGAATCCACTATAGTGTGCATACGTAGTGTAAAAGTGTAACACAACCCAAAATGAATGAACACGCTCCTGTCTGTCTCTGAGTCATGCAGAATACAACCCATTGTGCAGTGTGTATACACCGTGTCACTAATGTGTGTGTGTGTGTGTGAGGCGTGTCTGTGTACTGAAATAGCTATGTGAACAATAAGCACTCCTCCTTCCTTTTGTCTTCTAATGCTTCACCTGCATCACCGTTTCCCTTTCACACACACTTACACACACACACAGACTTCACCTTAAAAAGTTATATAAATTTGTGTTAATGTTTAACACAGAGAAAGCTCAAAGGTATGTTTTTGAATATTGTGAGTGTGTGTGTGTGTGTGTGTGTGTGTGTGTGTGTGTGTGTGTGTGTGTGTGTGCATGATTCTTTTCCACAGGTGAGACTGTAGGAGGAGAGTTTTTCAGGTAAGAACTTGTCTTCACATAGCCGACAGCCCACACACACACACACACACACACACACACACACGTATATATATACACACACACACACACACACGTAACACAGTACAGCAGAGTCATTTCTTCAGTAGAGACTGAAAGTTGAGTGTGTTTGTGTTTTGTGTGTGTGTGTGTGTGTGTGTGTGTGTGTGTGTGTGTGTGTGTATACTCACCGAGGCAGAGCAGAGAGGAGAGCAGGATGAGGTTCATGTCAGAGGACCGTCTTGCTGTGTCTTTCTCTCTCTCACACACACACACACACACCACCAGCAGCTGCTTTTATAGCCACCTGGTGTCAGGGCGTGTGTGAGTGTGTGTGTGAGTGAGTGTATGTGTTGCATCACGTTCCTGGCGTTTGTCCTCTCATGTTTAAGATGCAGAAGGAGGAACGTCACGTCTCTGAGAAGAATGAAAACTATGGAGCAGAACCAGTGAGGTGGCACTAATGACCTTGCACCTCAATTTGGAACACAGCCGCCCACTCACACACTCACTCACACACACACACTCACACATCACTCACACACTCATACACACACACTCATACACTCACTCACACACTCACACACACACTCATACACTCACTCACACACTCATACACTCTCATACACTTACTCATACACTCACACACACACTCACACACACTCACACACACACACTCACTCACACACACTCATACACTCACACACTCATACACTCACTCACACACTCATACACTCTCATACACTTACTCATACACTCACACACTCATACACTCACACACTTATACACTCACACTCACTCACACTCGCACACAATCAGAAAAAACCTTAGAGCATTGTTCAGAGTGAAATTAAACTTTAATTAAATAAAAAAAAAACATGAAATTAGAAATATGGGCAACATGAAAATAAGAAATGGGAAAATCATCAGCATTAAAATGTGCAGACGTTGCATTAGGGTTTCACGTGAGGGGGCGGAGTTTGTCTAAAATGGAGGCGTGTCTCAGTTATTCAAATTGAAATGAACATTTTATTGGTCACACACAAGCAGACGCAGTCCGCTGCAGTGAAAGGCTTCCACGACTGCAATAAACTGAATTTAATTGTATACAAGTAGAAAAAGAAAATATAAAAACAGAGGATAAAGGATATAAAGGCAGGGGGCAAAGCGTGAGGACTGGATGTGGAGTAAAGTGCAGGCTGGAGGAAGCTGCAGTGAAGTCGCTAACAGATCGAAACTTATACCCAATATTTATAAACACGTTTGATTCTGATCTTGAACTTACGCGCATTTGTCTTGTGAAACTCAGTATGTCATGCTGAAACGTTTTGGCTGTAAATAAACTCAAACTCTATGGAATGTCATTCGAGGAAAATATTATATACATACAGCGCTGTGCATAAGTATTTACCCCCTAGCCACCTTTGGTACGTTATAAAATCTTTTTATTGTGAGGGAAAACGCAGACATGAGCGGAGAGTCGTCTGGGACGCGTCTCCATCAGCTTCCATCAGCACTGGAGCTCTGAGAGCGGCGCTAGAGATCAGCGCTTCTGCCGCACGCTCAGCTTCAGCTCTGCACTTTAATCTCCTGACACCAAATTCACAAAAATATGAAGCATGTAAACACACTGGAGCTTCACGTTACAACTGCTGCCATCCAGATTTCTTTAAAAATCAGTGTTTACTCTCTGTTTCATTAAATATCAGTCTATTTATTACACGAAATCTTAATAACAAAATGTTAAATACAATGTTGATAAGTAATGTCCTTTTCAGCTGAACCAAAACATCACATTAATACACTAACATCTCTGCTGTTACCATTTACACTTTATAAACTGATGCACACACACACACACACTCAAAATGCAATGAAGAATGCTAACTGAGACTCAGGCAGTTAGCAGTTAGCATATTAAGGAGCACTGAGCTCCAGTTCATTAGGTTTAAGTGCAGTGTGATGAAGATTTTATGCTCCATCAGGTTCCTGTTCCTGCTGTTAGCGCCTTAGCTGCTGCTCCTCTCCATGTTAATCAGAGGACATAGCTAATGCTATTGACCCTGAACACACACAGACACACACGGACACACACACACAAAACCAAAAATAACCGAAAACCATCACATTAAATTAGCACGCACCACAAACTCCACTGAAACCGAAATGCTAAAAAGCTAATAGTTGAATTCAAGGCGTGTCCCAGTTGAAGAGTCCTCGTTAGGGCTCCAGGTGAAAGCGAGGGTCAGGGCCGTGTGGTTAGTGGACGACATTACACAGGTACCGTCACAGCAAGGGGTCACGGGACACAAAAACATCTGCAAAAACATCTGCACTGCTAGTGAAGCTCCAGCGCTCTTCAGGAATCAGAACTCTCAGAAAAGAGCGAGAAGTCACGCAGAGTCTGGGACGCGGACGTGAAAACACGACATTCTGGTACAAACACAATCGAGAACGAGCAACGTTCTTGTATAAAAGCTTTATTTTATTACAGTGTAAGTTACGTGAGACACTGATTGAAC
>JAKKZN010000067.1:158562-169278 GCA_033441825.1 Pangasius elongatus | reverse complement strand
GCGCCCCCGGGCCCCCGCCGGGGGCGCGCGGGGCCCGCCCGCCCCCGCCCCCCCCCCCCCCCCCCCCCCCCCCCCCCCCCCCCCCCCCCCCAGACGGAGGAAATGAGACGGAGGAAGTCAGATGCAGGAAGTCAGACGGAGGAAATGAGACGGAGGAAGTGAGATGGAGAAAGTCAGATGGAGGAAGTGAGATGCAGGAAGTGAGATGGAGGAAGTGAGATGCAGGAAGTGAGATGGAGGAAGTGAGATGGAGGAAGTCAGACGGAGGAAGTGAGACGCAGGAAGTCAAACGGAGGAAGTGAGATACAGGAAGTCAGACGCAGGAAGTGAGATGCAGGAAGTGAGACGGAGGAAGTGAGATGGAGGAAGTGAGACGGCTGTAGCTGAGGTGGAGTTCAGGCTCCAGCTCCACTGAAATGTGTTCCAGTTCCTAACGCTCATTAGAATGCTTTAACCTAACACACAGAGCGTTAATGAGCATCCTTACAGCTCGGGTTTATTCAGTGGCAGTATGTCTCCTGCAGTAACTGCATTATAATGCTGGTAATAAAAGTTCCAGGTTCTCTAATGACACTGCTGGTGGCTTATTTTCTTTCAGACAGCTTGAGGATGAGGAGCCGTGATTTAGAAATGATTTCCCTCTTCCAGTTTCAGTAACTCTGGAGTTTTCAGCTCAGTCATCAGAAGAGCTAGTTCAGGATTTCGCTCTGAAGCGTTTCCTTTTCATTAGTTTTTCATTCTTAAAATGTGCTTGATGTTTGTCTTGTCTCGTGTCTTAATATTTTTGGCTGCTGGTAAGTGTGTCCTCCCCGTGCCGCTTGTGGTGGAGCTCCATGGCTCTGTGGCCGTGTGGACTGTGTGGGCCGTACCAGTGACGGTCTTCAGTGGAAATGTGAGAAGATACAGCACTGAACTCTTGAAGGACTTCAGTTAGACTGGATGTGTGTTCACAATCATCGTTCAGGCCTTATGAGCATTTTAAAATTGTGGAATGATTGTGCAGTAGTATGAACTTGGCAAAAAAACAATAAGGAACTAATGTCATGGAAATCATGAGTCATTATATTTATTAAATAATATAACAAATAAACAGAGACTAAAGGGGGAATGTTTTAACCACTGAGTTTGGCAAATTTATGCTTGAAATTGTAGAAAGTCAGAAATACACTTCCCTCCGAAAGTATTGGAACATCAAGACCAGTTCTTTTGTTTTTGCAATACACTGTACACTGAAGACCTTTGGGTTTGAGATGAAAACATGAATATGAGACAATCCTTTCCTGATGTTTACATCTAGACATTGTTAAACAACTCAGAACGTGGCACCTTTGGTGGCAGACCACCCAGCTTTTAGGTGAGCAAAAGTATTGGAACAGGCAGTCTTAAAGTAAATAACACTTAATATTTGGTTGCAGTAACTGCATCAAGCCGGTGATCCACTGACACCAAACTGCTGCATTCTTCTTCTGTGAAGCTTTTCCAGACTTGTAGCGCAGCTTCTTTCAGCTGTTAGTTTTGGGGGGTTTCTCCCTTCAGTCTCCTCTTCAGGAGGTGAAATGCTGCTCAGTTGGGTGAAGGTCTGCTGATGGACTTGGCCAGTCTAAAACCTTCCACGTTCCCCTGATGAAGTGCTTTGTTGTATTGCAGTGTTTTTTCAGTGTCTTCAGTGTATAGCCAAATCAGTAGAATTAGCCTTGCTGTTCCAACATACACACATACATACCTGCATGTATAAATAAATAAAAGCTCTGTAATGTATATAACGTGTGTGTGTGTGTGTGTGTGTGTGTGTGTGTGTGTGTGTGTATAGATGTGGTGGAGCTGCTACTTTCCCAGCCAAACTGTGAGATTAATCAGCAGGTATTTAATAAATAAGCATTAATATATATTAAATAAATTAAATAAATATTAATAACAACAACAACAACAACAACAACAACAATAATAATAATAATAATAAATAACATGAGTTGTGTGTGTAAGAAAAATGTTTCTCATTAAACTGCAAGTTGATTGGCTAATTGTTTTGTTAAACCTCATAAAATTTTTCAAAGTTTTTTGTGTGTGTGTGTCTGTGTGTGTGTGTGTGTGTGTGTGTGTGCGCGCAGAATAAACTGGGAGACACGGCTCTGCATGCTGCTGCCTGGAAAGGATATTCAGACATTGTGGAGATGCTTTTAAACAAGGGTACGCCATCTCTCTCGCACGCACGCGCACACACACACACACACACACACACACACACACACACACACTGTAGCCTCTGTGTGTGTTATAATGAGTTTCAGTCTTCATTCTCTCTGAATAACCCTAAATCCCTCCTCTTACAACACTGTGGGAATCACTGCCCCTAAACATTAGTAATGTGTGTGTGTGTGTGTTTGTGTGTAGAAGCCAGGACAGATGTGTTGAATAATGAGAAGAAGACGGCTCTGCAGATGGCCACTAATGCTCAGTGTGCGTCTCTGCTGAAGAGGAAACAGGGCAGCGGTGAGGCTTTAATGCAATAACACTTAACCACTAACATTAAAACACTCAGTCACTTTAAACACTAGCACTTAAATACCAACACTAAACAGTAACCTTCAAACACTAAGACTTAACATACAATGTGTGTGTTGCAGTGATCACACGCACACACAGCAATGCTGAGGAGTATCTGGATGATGATGACTCTGACTAAGAGGCGAAAAGGAGACTTAACATTCCATCACCAAATACTGTGTGTGTGTGTGTGTGTGTGTGTGTGTGTGTGTGTGTGTGTGTGTGTGCGCGAGAGAGAAACCTGCTGCAGCAAATGAATTAAACTTATATCCACAATAACAATGTTTCTGCACCAGTTTGTTGAACACATGGTGTTTATGATGGACGTGTGTGTGTGTGTGTGTGTGTGTGTGTGCGCGCGTGTACGTGTGCGATTATTTTGTACTAACTGAAAGATTGCGAGATTTTCTGTGTGTTAGTTGGGTTTTAAAGCTTTAATAACTACGCTAATAAAACACTTTACACGTGTGTGTATAATTGTGTGGCGTTGTGGTTAAACCCTTTCAGGTGTTACCTGCTTTACTGTTGGATTTACTAACTAAACCCCGATTCAGACAGGATTAGTTTTCCATGTGGAGGCCTGTGATGTCATTATTATCGGAGTATCTCATGGATTTTAGTCTGAAACCGTCACGTCAGTAATTTTTGGATGGAATGAGTGTGCATGTGTCTGGAAAGATCACGGCACATTTTACCTTCTGTAAAAAGATTATAATATATTTTTCTTCAGTATAAAGACACTCCAGAGAAGCAACGATTCTGGGGGTTTGAGGTGAGTGCACTTCAATCTAATTTTATTTATACAGCACTTTTAACAATAGACGTCACAAAGCAGCTTTACAAAACGCAAGATATGGATTTAGACTTGGATCCCTAATGAGTCTGAGGCGTCATGAGGAAGAAACCTTGAGAGGAACCAGACTCGAACCCGTCCTCTTCTGGGTGACATCCGATAGAGCGATTACGAGTCACTACTCTTTCACAACTGTATACTATAAAGTCAAGCAGCGCCAAGTGTGTTACAGGAATCTTCAGTACGAGCATCAGGGTCAGACTTAGCGCTTTAAAAGATAAGACTATCTACACTCCATTTTATGACACACTGCCTTCATCGCATGCAGATCCTCATTATACCAAGGAGCTGAGCGTACAAAAGACACAACGTGATTTCAAGGGAGCAAGCGTATCTAGGCCAGACATAAGGATAGAGTTCAGCGTAGAAATTCTGTCATCCAGTGCGTCAGATAAACACACACAGCTTAAGGAAGAGGCAATAAAATCAGATAAATCAGTGGGTACAATAGATCTCCATTTATTATATGTAGTGATGCGAGAAGAAGAAGAGATTTTGTCTGGAAGTTCGATATTAAAAAAGATAGCTCGGTGATCAGACAGCCCTAAATCAGTGGCTGACAGCTGAGACACAAATGAACCACTGGGAATCACAAGGTCTAGAGTGTGGCCTTTGTCATGTGTAGGACAGTCCACAAGCTGGTTTAACTCAAAGCACTCCAGTAAAGACAGAAAGTCTCTTGTTATTGAGTCTTTTATGTCCATGTGGATGTTAAAATCCCCCCAAATAAGGATTCTGTCAAATTTAAAACGCAGCAAAGACAACATATCTGCAAATTCTGATAAAAAATCTTACCCGCTGATCTGTATTATCCACAGATTAACACAAGCTGCTCATCGTGGCTCCTCCACTAATCCCGTGTTCACTCCTCTCCATGTTTTTAGCCACCACCTGTTGATTGTGTGTCTATTAAACAACATTAACATTTGAAGACTTGTTCTAGCAGCAGTGGTGTGAATTATTCTCTGAAATAGTTTTATCAGTCAGTTTGCAGAAACACCCTCAGAAGCGGCGTTTTCATGTGCAATACTGACTTTAACCGCTAGGTGGCACAAAGTACATCACAACACAAAGTACATCACTGGGACGCGTTTGGATTTCTCAGAACTGGACCAGAAACTCTGGTGCTAATCCTGATCCACTAATTCTGATCCATTAATCCTGATCCATTAATCCCTAATGCACATCAGCAGTCTAATCTACAACAACTAATTATTTTAAACAGAACATTTCATTTGTTACATTTAAACTGAGCTTCCTACTGTAAAGTCGTGTGTAAATCATCAGACATCACTTCCTGTGTGTGTGTGTGTGTGTGTGTGTGTGAAGAGTGATTTCTTGTTGTAAATGCTCCTGTATTTTTCCTCCTGGTCTGGAAGGTGGACATTAATGTGCTGCAGGTGTAACACACGTCTGATTATTTAGGGGAAGTGAGCAAGGGCAGGTTACAGTACTGAAACAGAGCCTGAGTGAAGCTCAGTGATTAGTCTCACCTGTGACTGCTTAGTTTCTCCATTTACCCCTCTGTGTGAGTGAGTGAGTGAGTGTGTGTGTGTGTGTGTGTGTGTGTGTGTGTGTGTGTGTGTGTGAGAGAGAGAGAGAGAGAGAGAGAGAGAGAGANAGAGAGAGAGTGTGTGTGTGTGTGTGTGTGTGTGTGTGAGAGAGAGAGAGAGAGAGAGAGAGAGAGAGAGAGAGAGAACTCTGTTCAATACTCACGCACCCATTTTACCCAAATCTTATGCCCTGAGTGTTTTAGCGGAGATATAAATAAACCAGAAAGATGAAGAACAAGCGAACACGAGTTTATTGTATCATAACAGAAAAAGATTAAAGGAAAGAAATCAGCAAACATCTAAACATCTTAAAATATGTGATTTATCAGCAGAAAAAGCTAAGCTAACACAAAGTTAATTCAAAACACATTAGTTACAGCTAACACACAGTGTTCATGAATATCAGCCAGAAATATTTATATATACTGTATATTTATATATCACATTTCACACACACACACACACACACACACAAAGATCAGGCTAAATGCTAACTTCCGGGCAGGTAGTGCAGCTAGTCATGCTAGCATGATGAGGAGCTTCTGCTAACATGCTAATTTCACTCTGTGTGTAACGGTTACCTCCTACAGCAATGCCAATTATTTAACACATTGTTTTATTGTGTGGAGTGATAGCAGCTAACCACCATGCTAGCTAGCTAGCTATTTTTCTCTTAGTCATTCCTCATGTGAGTGACGCTGCATTCGACTAAAGCACGTAACTCAGGTTTCCAATCTCTGACTGGGAAAAGCAAAGAAAAAGGCCATCGGCTGCTCCCACGTCAGCAGCAAACAAAGCATCACTTCACTACTCTAACGAGTTTCTGATTTAGATCATAACGGATGAAATCTGTAACACCGAGCGAACAGATCGCTGCGAAAGCAACCGCAGCACAGACTCGATCACTAACGCTGGCTAGATTGTTGCTATTGAAACACACACTTTCATGAAGGCATCCATGATTTCCACTCACTTTATAACTTAAACGTGCCAAACACGAAAATGACAAAATTTGAAATTTAGCTCAGACTTCTGAGTTTAAGTGAAATGCAGCAAGAGTTACACACACACACACGGTTACACATACAGTTACACACACACATACACACACACACACACACACACACACACGGTTACACATACAGTTATACACACACACAGTTACACACACACGGTTACACACACACACAGTTACACACACATACAGTTACACACACAGTTACACACACAATTACACACAGTTACACACATACAATTATACACACAGTTACACACATACAGTTACACATACAGTTACACACACACACACACACACACACACGGTTACACACACACAATTACACACACAATTATACACACAATTACACACATACAGTTACACACACACAATTACACACACAGTTAAACACACAATTACACACAGTTACACACATACAGTTACACACACACACAATTACACACATACAGTTACACACACACAATTATACACATACAGTTACACACACAATTACACACACAGTTATACACACAATTACACACATACAGTTACACACACACACACAATTACACACACAGTTATACACACACACACACACACACACACACACACAATTGCACACACACAGTTACACACACAGAGTTACAGACAGTAACACACACACACACATGTTAGACGAGACTGAGTACATTGAGGGTTCGAGCAGAAACTCCATGGTGCCAGTCTCTCAGTTTATGATACTGCGGCCCGACTTTAATCTTCTTCATCTCTCTATTTGTCACAGAGAGAGAGCGAGAGAGAGAGACAGGGCAGGGGTAGGAAAGAGAGTAAAAGATAGAGAGAAGAGAGACATAAGAAATTAAATAGGACATAGGAAGTAAGACAAGGACCAACCAAAGCAGGGCTGTATGTATAGAATGGGGAGGGGCTTAGTGCTGTATGTAGAGAATGGGGAGGGGCTTAGTGCTGTATGTAGAGAATGGGGAGGGGCTTAGTACTGTATGTAGAGAATGGGGAGGGGCTTAGTACCGTATGTAGAGAATGGGGAGGGCTTAGTGCTGTATGTAGAGAATGGGGAGGGGCTTAGCACTTACTTCACTGCATTCTTGTTGGAGACCACGTTCTCTGGCAGGGCTGCAGAGAAACACACCATTTAATAACACACACCTTTAAACTCTTCCCCTTCCAAACCTACAGCTACAAAATCTCCATTTATGGAAATCCTCATCACACACACACACACACACACACACACTTTTTCACATAAATATTGATGCATATATAATTCCTATAACACACATAAGCTCCACCTCTCACTCTCTCTCTATCTCTCAAACACAGACACACACACACACACCCTCAGTGCCAGTGATCTGGGCTAGGATGTGGAATGAGCGTGACTGGGACGTCCCTGTTCTGGGTCTCCAGTCCTCCGTGTCCTCCATGATGCGTTTCCTGCTGGCATCAGCGTGAGATGCCTCATGGTAGAACCCGATATCTGTCTGTATGATGGGCTTTCGGATCACCCTATACACACAAACACACAGACACACACAGACAGGTCACTCTCACACAAACACACAGATAGGTCACACACAGTGGTGGTGTCCTAGAATGCAGAGCATTCTCCTACAGAGCAGAGATTCTGAGGGTTCTAGAATGTAGAGTTTAGAATTTAGAACTCGACAATGTTACACTGTAATTACCGAAACATTCTAGAACACAGAAGACTCCCACCATGTTCCTGACTCTCATGAGCTCTAATCCAGTGAAGACTGCACAGGAGGTTCAATCAGAGGAACAGTGGACTTTAGTTACTTCTATACGAACCAGGACCAGTAGAACAATTGTGGGAGGAGCTTGCTGTACTGAATGTTGTGGATTGGTGTTTATTTCCTGAGTGGTTAGTGAAGTGTGTTTTGATATCAGAGGCAGTAAAATGGAAGTGTTTGTGTCACACAGGAGGCCTTTTAGCTTTTGCTTACCTGCTCACGGGAGGCTTAGGGACTGTAGCACTAATGCTGCAATACACACACACACACACACACACACACAGTTAACACAGGTGCAGTGTTACTAACGTATACTAACACACTGTACACACACGTCATACTAACTTTGTTATTACTGTAGTTGTCTGTGGAGCAGAAAGAAGAGAAAGACACAATGATCATCACCATCATCACCACATGCAGCTTTATGTAAGTACTGTTATACAGAAATCAATGAAATGTCCTCACAAAGATAGTAAAACTAACATGTGCATGTGTGTGTAATCAGAGATCTATTTCTCTTGCCCAGTAATGTGCCTCTGAAAAACCCACTGCTTAATGTCTGATGCACACACGCGCACACACACACACACACACACACACACACACACACACACACACACACACACACAAAAACGCAGCACAGATAGATTTACCCTGTTCTAAATATGTTATATCACACACACTTCTGTGTTACTATCTTTGTGAGGACCTCCCACTGACAAAATTATTAATGCAGCTAATTAATGCTATGCTACATCTAAGTTTAACTTTAACTTTAACCAGAGTGACCAAAATATTCAGCTATTTTAATTTTTTAAATAAAAGCTGCAGTTTTTGTCATGATATGGCCAAATGTCCCACAAGGTCAAAACTGTCAAATATTCCTATCCTTATGGGGACATTTGATCTCCACCCCGGTATAAAGACATGGCCACATGGTGTTATCATACCTTCGGTGCTGCAGCAGGTTTGGGAACACTGGCTGCTCTGCAAAAACACAAAACAGCACGAACACAGTGAGATCCGTCACCACGGAGACTAACGAGGACCTGAGCGCTGACTGTGGCTGTGTGACAGAGTGTGGTCTTCATTTCATACATCACATGTCAGAGATTCAGTAACAGATACTGCAACACACACACACACGCACGCATGCACACGCACGCACACATGCACACAGACACGCACGCGCACGCGCACACACACACACACACACACACACACACACAGGGTTCGGATGCCGCTGACACTGAGAAATTTGTTCTACTAATAAAAGATTGCAGTTAATCTGTCAGGTTTATTTACTTATCATTATTAAATATCAAATCCACAGACTTCAGGGAGGAGCTTCATCGCCCACTGCTGAGATATCCACCATACTGGTTCCTCCACCTGATCACACCTCCACATGATCACACCTCCATTCCTCCACCTGACCACACGTCCACATGACCACACCTCCACCTGACCACACCTCCATTCCTCCACCTGATCACACCACCATCTAATCATACCTCCACATGATCACACCTCCACATGACCACACCTACATCTAATCACACCTCCACATGATCACACCTCCATTCCTCCACCTGACCACACCTCCACATGACCACACCTCCATTCCTCCACCTGACCACACGTCCACATGACCACACCTCCACCTGACCACACCTCCACCTGACCACACCTCCATTCCTCCACCTGATCACACCACCATCCGATCACACCTCCATCTAATCATACCTCCACATGATCACACCTCCACATGACCACACCTACATCTAATCACACCTACATCTGATCACACCTCCATCTAATCACACCTCCACATGACCACACCTCCACCTGATCACACCTCCAACTAATCACACCTCCACATGATCACACCACCATCTGATCACACCTCCATCTAATCACACCTCCACATGATCACACCTCCATCTGATCACACCTCCATCTAATCACACCACATGACCACACCTCCACCTGACCACACCTCCAACTAATCACACCTCCACATGACCACACCTCCACCTGACCACACCTCCATTCCTCCACCTGACCACATGTCCACATGACCACACCTCCACCTGACCACACCTCCATTCCTCCACCTGATCACACCTCCATCTAATAACACCTCCACATGATCACACCTCCACCTGACCACACCTCCATCTGATCACACCTCCATCTAATCACACCTCCATCTGTCCACACCTCCATCTAATCACACCTCCATCTGATCACACCTCCATCTAATCACACCTCCACATGACCAAACCTCCACCTGACCACACCTCCACCTAATCATACCTCCACCTGACCACACCTCCATCTAATCACACCTCCACATGACCACACCTCCATCACACCTCCACATGACCACACCTCCATTCCTCCACATGACCACACCTCCACATGACCACACCTCCATTCCTCCACCTGACCACATGTCCACATGACCACACCTCCATCTAATCACACCTCCACATGACCACACCTCCACCTGACCACACCTCCATTCCTCCACATGACCACACCTCCACCTGACCACACCTCCATTCCTCCACCTGACCACACGTCCACCTGACCACACCTCCACCTGACCACACCTCCATTCCTCCACCTGATCACACCTCCACATGACCACACCTCCATCTAATCACACCTCCACATGATCACACCTCCATCTGATCACACCTCCATCTAATCACACCTCCACATGACCACACCTCCACCTGACCACACCTCCAACTAATCACACCTCCACATGATCACACCTCCACATGATCACACCTCCATCTAATCACACCTCCACATGATCACACCTCCATCTGATCACACCTCCACCTGACCACACCTCCAACTAATCACACCTCCACATGACCACACCTCCACCTGACCACACCTCCATTCCTCCACCTGACCACACCTCCACATGACCACACCTCCACCTGACCACACATCAATTCCTCCACCTGATCACAC
>JAKKZN010000067.1:138760-148885 GCA_033441825.1 Pangasius elongatus | reverse complement strand
TGGCAACATTGTGATGTTACACAGTCATGCCAATAAAGCTCATTTGAATTGAATTGAATTGAATTGAATTGAATTGAGAGAGATAGAGTCAGAGAGAGAGACAGAGAGTCAGAGAGAGGGAGAGTCAGAGAGAGTCAGAGAGAGAGAGAGATAGAGAGAGTCAGAGAGAGAGAGACAGAGAGAGAGAGAGAGATAGAGAGAGTCAGAGAGAGAGAGAGAGAGATAGAGAGAGTCAGAGTGTGTAGGTTGTTTGACCTTGAACTCCAGAGTGATGTGGAAGCTCTGGTACGAGTTCTTTAGGGGTTCAAACGTCATGTGAGAAAAGCTGTAAAACCTCGGAAACCGGATTGACACACCTATGTGGAAAACACACGTCAGTCTCATGAACACACTCACACACACACAAACATATGCGTACACATACACACACACAGACACACGTGCACACATATATACACACACGCACAAACACACACACAAATAAAAGAATTATTGTCATAAAATATTAGAATGTTAGCATGTCACCTTCGGAGCAGAGGTCTCCATGGTGACCGAGGTTGCAGTGACATCGTGATCCTCCACTGTTGTAGTCGTCACTGCAGAAACTGTTGTGGGGACACACCGTCTCCTCACACGACACATCGTATACACGAGGCTCCACCCCCTTCCAGGATGTGACTGTAGGGCTGGTAGTGGGAAGGGCTGCTGTAGAAAGGGTGGGGCTTGTGCTAGGTGCAGCAGTGGTGGTGGTTAATGTCCAAACTCTACTGACTGACATGTCACTGTTCTGAAGTTCAGGTGTGTTTTTGAGTACAGGTGTGTTTTCAGGTGTGTTTTCGTGGGTAGGTGTGTTTTCAGGTGTTTTTCTGAATACAGGTGTGTTTTCATGGGTAGGTGTGTTCTGAGGTGTGTATTTGAGGACAGGTGTGTTGTGAAATATTGTCTTTCTGTAAATGATGACCCCGTTAGCAGAAGCGCCACTTGGTGATCGGAGCTGAGAGCGTAGGTTCTTCATGGCAGGAAATGGCATCAGCTGTAAAAATGCAAACTGGAAACATCACCTTCCTGAATTTATCTTCCCATCTTCCTGACACTTTAATACTGAGTTAAAAGAAGGTGTGGTGATGTTTGAGGAAACTGTGAGTAAAACGAGATTATCAGTGCTTTCAAACAACAGGTCTATGATTCAGTGCTAGCGCTAGCATTCAGAATAAAAAATCCACATTGCTATTGTTAATGCAAGTAAACAGTTAGTGAGTCTGATTAATGAGTCTGATTAGTGAGTCTGATTAATGAGTCTGATTAGTGAATCTGATTAGTGAGTCTGATTAACATAACTCTCAGCTCACACACCTCGTCTATAAAGACGTCATCATCCGAGTCAACACCAAACCCTGCACCATCAGTGTAGAGGTCCTGATCACCACTGCCCACTTCACCTGGACCCCACACACACACACACACACACACACACACACACACACACACACACAATATATTAGTGCAGATTTGTTTATCATGTTATCTGATGGTGAATTCTGGATTGTGTTTGGTGTTGATTAATTTTCTATAAAAGCAGCTCTGGCAGTAGTGAACAGTACTGTGATGTAACGTCGTGTATCAGACTGTAAAGGTGTAAATGTGTCTCACTGATACATCAGCCCAACCCTGCGTAATTCCACTGAACACACTGTTACCCACAATTACCCCGTTAATCTGGGGGATTAGTGTGTGTGTGTGTGTGTGGGTGTGGGTGTGTGTATGTGTGCACACACTTTGGGGTCTTGATTTTGGTCTTAACCCCATTTCAGCTTCCTCACACTGTGTGTGTGTGTGTGTGTGTGTGTGTGTGTGTGTGTGTGTGTGTGTTTAATCTCTGTGTAATGTAATTATCCCACTTATGCAGGTCTGATCTGATGATAACATGAAGGATATAGAGACACAAGGTGATTGGTCATTGGTGTGTGTGTGTGATTGGTCAGTGGTGTGTGTGTGTGTGTGTGATTGGTCAGTGGTGTGGTGGGCGGAGCTTACCAAGGGTGCGGGTGGGGGGGTTGACTGGACTGGGGTGACTGACACCATGCTGGTTTACAGATCTGATGATGAACTGATACATAGTTTGCGGAATCAGACCCTTCAGAACCATCGAGTTCGACTCCACCGGCTCACGAATGACCGTCCACTCAGAGTCCATCTCTGGCCTGTCACTCACACACACGCACACACACACACACACTCTCTCTCTCTCTCTTTCTCTCTCTCTATACATGTGCCATAATGCTATGCATAACTATAATTGCACTGACTATCATTAGCTATGAGCTCTTTTACAGTAACTAAACTACAGGCTAATCATTTCCATCATTAACTAAACTACAGGCTAATCATTTCCATCATTAACTAAACTACAGGCTCATCATTTCCATCATTAACTAAACTACAGGCTAATCATTTCCATCATTAACTAAACTACAGGCTAATCAGTTCTACAAGTTAATCAGTTTTGGTGAAGCTCAGAGTCCCCTATAAGAACCTGCTGATATCTGTAAGCACCTGATCATCTGATCATCTGTATTGTTATCAGATAAAGGACTGGGCTGAATGGGAAACTCAGTTCAGAAACAGTGCTTTATGTGGGCGTGTCTGGGATTTCTCTGCATCACCGCTACACTGCTGTGAACTTGCTGAATAAAATCCTGACAGTAAATTACGCAGAGATGGGAGGGGCTTATAACTTCCTGTGATGTCACAATTTTAACCACTTTTAACATTCTTACATAAAACAGCACAGCATTCTAACAAAGAAACACAACACACACACACACACACACACACACACACAGGTTACCTGATGTACGCAACCAGGAAATGAAGCACAGGTGAGCTCCCCTGACTTTCACCCTGTTGCCATGACAACGCCAATTCCGTGTCCGACAAGGCAACCACTACAGGGCGAGTGGGAGGGGAGGGGGGCATACACACATCTGATAGACACACACACACACACACACACACACAGGGATATAGACAGAAAGAGTGAGACAGAGACAGAAAGATAATGAGCACAATATAGAGAATAAGACAGACAGAGAGCGAGAGTGAGACAGATTTATGTATAATGATACAGAAGAACAGTTGTGATTAATGAGTTTTGATTAAGGGGCTGGGGTGAATGACCAGTGGGAGTGGTTTACCCTGGGAGGCGGTGCTAATGCCCCTCGGCATGCTGGGACGTCCCTGTGCGGTTCCATCACACGCTGCCACACTGACGCTGTACTGAGTCCCCACGCCCAGTCCTCCAATCACCACATCCTGCACACACACACACACACACACACACACACACGCACGCACACACACACACACACACACACACACACACACACGCACACGCTTTAAATGGTAATATTTTTTAAGTAAGTTTATTTATTTATTGTGATTATTGTTGTGATGAGTGATGAGATGTGATGATTTCTACTCACTAAACTCGGCTGTCCAGCAAATTGCCCCTGGGATAATTACAGAATAAACTGTTAGCTTGTGTGTGGTGGTTAAATAAACTAAGCTAGTTAGCAGTGAAACACAGGAAAGTATAGTGAAGTGTGTTAATGAAACACACACACACAGCATAGTGAATATGTGTAATAGTGTGTGTGTGTGTGCGTACAGTGAGAAGTGTGTGTGCACTCAGAGGAATGTCCAGAGTCATGGTGGGACTGACAGAATGACCGTCTCTCATCTCTGCATAGAACACCTGCAAAACACACAGACACACACGTATAGTTAGAGTAGGTCCTGGTTTTGACCCGAGCCTGTCTTGCAGGTTTTGTGAGTGTTCTGTGTGTGTGTGTGTATACCCTGTATCCAGTGATGGTGTTGTGTCTGTGTGGGATTTTCCACTGAATTCTGAACGCTGTGCAGTTTACCGTCTGCAGCTCCAAACCCAGAGGTGCACTCAGGTGATCTGTAACACACACACACACAAACACACACACACACACACACAGACACAGAAAAAAACAATGATATTAGTGAATCTTTAAAATTGTAAATCTGTAAAATTTTACTAAATAGTACTAAATGAATCTCTAGAATGATTCAGCAAACTCTATAGATAATACATGATTCAGTAAAGTGATTCATTAAAACTGTTTTCCAATAAATTTATATTAAAATAATTTGCAAAGTAATTCTGTAGAAACAATAATTTGATGAAATGATTCAGTAAAAGATTCAGTAAAAGTGTTTTTTTTTAAGCAATGTCGATTCAGCAAAATTATTCAATATGAACACACTATAAATGCAGTGATTCAGTAAAATGATTCTGTAAAACTAATCATAATGATTCAGTTAAAAGTGTGAGTGTTAGTGATTCATATAAACGATTCACTGTGAGAAGTGTGGTCACTCACCTGTCCTCCTGTTGATTGTGCGTCTTTTACAGAGTGTCTGATCAAACACACACACCAGCACACACACTAACACACTCATCCACACGATGGGAGTCTGACACACACTCATGATTTCTACACCTGTAACACTGAGTTATAAAGTTTTGACACTGCTCGACTAACACTGCGTGCTATAGAGGTCTTAGTCCGTGTGTGTGTGTGCATGTGTGTGTGTGTGTGTGTGTGTGTGTGTGTTAAGAGGATCAGGGGTTTATCGCTGCAGACTGGACGGTCTCTCAGACTGATATAACAACACAGAGAGACAGCCAGAGAAAAAGAGAGCGAGAGAGAGAGAGATGTACAGTCAGATGAGATGAAGAGTGGAACAGTAGCTAGCTGTATCCTGAGGCTGTGACAGTTAAGTGTCTCTGGCGCCACCTGTCTGTGTTAAAAATCACTGCACATGACACACTGACAAATTACACATTAAAGAACATCAGTTTATATGTTCAGATAGTTAAAAAGTAAAGAAATTCTGTTTCTGGTGCATCATGCTTTCTGCATCTGAGAACCTGAGGCTGAGAGCATTACTGAGTGTGAGCATTATCTTATTCAGAGTCTTATTGCTCACAAGCAAAAACATTTCAGTGAGAATCTGAGCTGCTTGGCCTCCACTCCATCTCAACAGAACATTTATAACATCAAGTATTAGGCTACTTCTATAAATTACTGAATGAATCATTTTCAGTGTAAACACTGGCCTGATTCTGTTACACGTCATGCACATCTGTAACACACAAGAATTAGATTTTAAATTAGATTTTAAAATGTGTATGTTGATAAAGACCACTCATCCGGAAATGACTAAACCTGTTCACTGCACAGCTAATTCTCATTTAGCCACAAAAGTCCAGCAAAGGCAAAGCTCACAGAGAGCTGAAAATAACTGTACGGTGAAAGATATGAGCGGCATGTGCTAAACCTTCCAGTAACGCAGCTCCGCCACTGCAGTGCACCGGCTACCACAGACACACACTGACTCCTCCTCCTTTCAGAGGGCATCATTACATTCCTCCTGATTGAACAGCGAGTCTTATTTGTGTTCATTTCTGGATTTGCTTTGGAATCTTTTTTCTCAGGTCATTAATATGAAGTGACTGAGTTTCACAAAATGTTTATTAAATTGGTGTGTAACTGAAATAAATAAATGATTTGAACATGACAGCGCAATCCCTATTCCCGCCTCACTCCCGGGTATTCCCAGCATTCCCGGGATACACTCCGAATCCACCCTGGTGAAGCACTTACAGAGAGCGAGGGAGTGATTTACTCACCTGTCTGATGTGATACAGATGTAAACAGTAGGGGGCGGTGTAGCACAATGTGACACAACTTCACATTATTTAGAAGTAATGATAATTAGAAAATGTATTAACATTCTGGTGTCTGTTTAACAGTCAGGCTGTGTCCCAAATCTAAGATTCATGTTAATATAGTGTCTAGTGTACAGGATAAAATGCTTCGTGTTCTTCCCTGAGACTGAACAGTAAAATATCCATACTGTACACTACCTGTGACTGTCGTAGGTGTGGACTGGGATTCAGTCTGAGTCCATGTGCATGGATGTGTGTGTGTGTGTGTGTGTGTGTGTGTGTGTGTGTGTGTGTGTGTGTGTGTGGGGTCTGGTTTAAAAATACTGAATGAACAGAAGACACCTCTCTTCACAATACTTTCTGAACAAGACACACTTTATTACAATATCATGCTCCCTGCGTAGGCAGCCTTTTTCTGAAAGTACTGAAGTGTTCATTATAACAATAGTGCGTCTGTTAAATATCACATCATATCATATAAACCTCAACATAGATTTGGGATGCAGCCACACACACACTCCCTCCTCTCTCTCCCTCCCCCTCCTCCCTCTCCTCCTCTCTCTCCCTCTCCTCCTCCCTCTCCCTCTCCTCCTCCCTTCCCCTCCTCCCTCTCCTCCTCCCTCCTCCCTCTCCCTCTCCTCCTCCCTCTCTTCCTCCCTGCTCCCTCCTCCCTCTCCTCCTCTCTCTCCCTCTCCTCCCTTCCCCTCCTCCCTTCTCCTCCCTCTCCCTCTCCTCCTCCCTCTCCCTCTCCTCCTCCCTCTCCTCCTCCCTCTCCCTCTCCTCCTCCCTCTCCCTCCTCCCCCTCGCCGCTCCCTCTCACTATCCAATCTTTATGTATAAAAAAAAAAAACATTCCAGAAAAACAGGACATTAACTTAAAAAAACTTTAACTGTTTTAGTGAAACCAGGAAGAGTGATGGAGTGGTCACATGACCTCAACAAACAAACAAAGACAAAAAAAAGACTAGTAATGTGATCAAAATGGCAGTCACATGACCAACCCTGCAGTCTTCCTCATCAGTTTTTTGAGAATTTGCTATCTTTTGCACACTAATACCCTTTTTTAGAAATTATTTATTAGTGTATTGGATCAGCATATGAAGCTGCTGCATTGCATTGTGGGATGTTTCTGCCATCTTGTGAGGATTTGTTTGTTTTTATTTTAAAAAGTTTTATGAACGCTTATAAAATCATAGCTTTGAATGCACAGTAGAAGGACGCTAGGCCAAACTGAGCTAGCATGCTAAAATACATCGTCTAAGTTCAGTTATCTTTAATTAGAAATGTATAACCCAGTTAATTAACACTTCTATAATTAGCTTTTAACTAATTTACTAACTAATAACTAACTGACTTTGAGGTAATAAAGTATGTGCTTACACTGCATTACATTACTGCTAGCTAACCATTTAGCCACAATGCTAAAGGCTAAAGTCACTAGTGACCTATCAATGATGGCGGTATCGCAGTAATGAGTTTGTTTACACACAGATTGTATGTGTATAAACCAGAGAAGTGCTAGATAACATCAGGCTAACTTACTGAAATGAAATTAGCATTACATTCTACATTATGGTCTACTAGCTAACTATTTAAAACAGTTCTGATAGTGACATGCTAAGTCTTGCTGAAAGGTTGACACACACCATTTAACACACTAGCACACAACATGGCTAACTATGCTAATCCAAAAAATCTTTTTGCTTAAAATTTATAAAATGAGCTAATTCAGACTGGCTAGTTTTCTTGCTTTAGCCTTTAGTGTGTGAATGAGCAGTTAGCTAGCTAACATAATGGTTAGCGATGCGCCAACAGTGTTGGTTACAGCTTTTTTAATTGTACATAATGTCTTTGATGGCATATGTTAGCCTGCTGGTTCAGTTTAACTTTACCTTTTGTATGTTCATTTATGATTTTTATAAAAGTTCATTGATTAGAAAAGAAACCAAAAAAAAAAAAAAAAGCTAAATTCCTGACAGAATGGCAAGTCCACGTTACCCATAATGCATCAGTGTTGGGGGGAGAGTGTTGTGCTCTCTGTAAGGGGTTATGTTTGTTTCAGAGTCATTAGCATGTTTAGCTACATCTTGGTCTCGTTGTTGGGGATTTTGTCGTTCTCGCACTCGTTCTCCTGAGAGACAGGATGATATGGCACTTTCTTCCTCCCGCTCTCCTCCAGAACTGAGTTCCCGAGCTCGACATCGGCTGCGTGAAGTTCGTGACGGGACAAAAATTCCACCACACCCGCTCCAATTGAGTCGCCCAGAACATTAGTGGTGGTCCGCAAACGATCTCTGAAACACAGAGAGAGAACAGAGAGAGACAGAGAGACAGACAGAGAGACACAGAGATAGACAGAGATAGAGACAGAGAGAGACACAGAGATAGACACAGAGAGAGAGAGACAGAGAGAGACAGAGAGAGACAGAGAGAGAGAGACACAGAGAGACACAGAAATAGACAGAGATAGAGACCGAGAGAGACACAGAGAGAGGCACAGAGAGAGACAGAGAGAGAGACACAGAGAGAGAGACAGAGAGACACAGAGAGAGACAAAGAGAGACAGAGCGAGAGAGAGACACAGAGAGAGACACAGACACAGAGAGAGACACAGACAGAGAGAGAGACACAGAGAGAGACAGACACAGAGAGAGAGAGACAGAGACAGAGAGAGACAGAGAGAGAGAGAGAGAGACAGAGGGAGAGACAGAGAAAGAGGCAGAGACAGAGAAAGAGACACAGAGAGAGGGACAGAGAGAGACAGAGGGAGAGACAGAGAGAGAGAGAGAGACAGAGGGAGAGACAAAGAGACACAGAGGGAGACACAGAGGGAGAGACAGAGAGAGAGAGACAGAGGGAGACACAGAGAGAGAGACAGAGAGAGAGACAGAGGGAGACACAGAGGGAGAGACAAAGAGAGACAGAGAGAGAGAGACAGAGAAAATGAGGTTCGGATGAAAAATCCTAAATGCATTATAATAAAAGATAAGAGATCAAGTCAAGTCATATTTCATATTAGCTGCACTAATAATGTGAAAGCAATAATGTTAGCCACTGTTACCACCTCAAAGTTGATTATTTTCCTGTAACAGCACATCCCCAAGTGTTTTATTCTGCAGCTTGTCGTGTTACAGAGAAACCACAAAGAAGAGTAAACTCCTCTGTCCTGAAGACGTCGGAAAACTTATAGTTACAGCTTCACCTCTAACTGTTACAAAGTGCTGACACTGGAGACTCCTTCCATAAATGTTTCATAAATGCCTCCTTCCATAAATGTTTACATTTCCTTCCATACATGTAAACACATTTGTCCTTACAGAAACGTCACCATATCGATGATTCTTTAATCCGTTTACTATCAGTGCAGCTTTTGCCATACAGGTCCCTGTGAATGAGCTCACACCTTTTCTTTTGCTTGATGTGAACATTAACTGAAGCTCTTGACCTGCATCTGCGTGATTTTATGCACTGCGCTGCCACATGACTGGCTGATTAGATAACTGCATGAATTAGCAGGTGTACAGGTGTTCCTATTAAAGTGACCGTATAAAATGTCAGTAATTTAACATGCAGAAAAGGGACATTATTTGTGAAATACATTAAAAAGGACACAAACTGTAGGATATCTCACACACAAGGTGAAAAGATGAGACAGAAATGTTAAAAATATAAGTTTAAAAATAATAGAAGTTTTAAACAGATTATAGCTCCAATCCCAAACCTACTCCTGTGGGGAAATGATAACAATACGGTGTGTGTGTGTGTGTGTGTGTGTGTGTGTGTGTGTGTGTGTGTGTGTGTGTGAGAAAGTTAGAATCAGTTCATTGCACAGATGTTGGAGTGATCATAAACAGATGGATTGTGGGTAATGGACTGTGTAAAAGGGAAAAACTCTTCCTGTATGGCTCAACTTCAACACACACACACACACACATATACACACACAGAAATACACACAGACACACACACACACACAGAAATACTACAGTTCAGCTCATGGTATTTTGTCATGATTGAAAACACACAGTGGAATGCACTTACAGGAACCAATCAACTGCGATGATGAGAGTGATGTCATCGGTGGGAAGTCCTACAGAGGTGAGCACTATCACCATGGTAACCAGGCCGGCCTGGGGAATCCCCGCTGCTCCGATGCTCGCCGCCGTGGATGTGATACTGATAACATTTTACCAGAACAACATTTTATTAACTGGGATTTAAAATATATTCTACACTGAATAAAAGGGAAAGTGAATTTGTTAGCATCAGGCTAGTGTACGTGTGTGTACGTGTGTGTGTGTGTGTGTGTGTGTGTGTGTGTGTGTGTGTGTGTGTGTGTGTGTGTGTGTGTGTGTGTGTGT
>JAKKZN010000067.1:110186-121567 GCA_033441825.1 Pangasius elongatus | reverse complement strand
CTCTCACACACTCTCTCTCACACACACACACACACTCTCATACTCACACACTCACTCACACTCACTCAGACACACACGTGCGCTCACACACACACATACACTCACACTCACTCACACACACATACACTCACACTCACACACACAGAGGTATAAATACACATATAATACCCAACAGAGAACAGAAATCTTATTGATTTACCCACACAAAGGAATGATCAAAGGGTTACTTACTCTGATCTTTGATTTCTGTGCTTGTGTGTGTGTGTGTGTGTGTGTGTGTGTGTGTAGGTTGTTTTGTCGCCTGACACCACCACTGTGTTTGAATTTTCTGGGTGTGATTCATATGGACTCCACCATCTCACATCAGGACAGACAACAGACCTCATACACATCGGTGAGTTTCTCACACACACACACACACACACACACACTCAGTAAGTTAAACACACATTATTACATGATTATACTCCTCTGTGTTGTTTTCAGATCATGGGTTCGATGCAGGTTTTGTCATTCATTGCTAATGGATTTTATATTTATTACCCCATGCTCATCGTGCTGCTCTGCATCGCCACCTACTTCAGGTAACACACATGAGCACACGCGCACACACACACACACACACACACACACACACACACACACACACACACACACACACACACACAGAGCTAACTGGTTAGCTAACTGCAGGTAAACTAGTTCACAGAGTGGGATTTTCATCCTCAATTTCGCACTGATTTATTTAACAACAGTCTAAACCTTTCAGAATATAACATTACCATGACAACTGCTGTCTGTTCATCGCTAATGTTAGCTCAGTTAGCTAGCTAGCTTAGCTCACAGGTTATGCCAGGTACCTGACCTATTGCCCAGTTCTGGCTTGGTTGGTCAGAAGGTGTCGATTAACGCTGCGCTGCTGTTCATTTACAGACAGCTGAGAGTCGATTCTGATTCTGAGTCAAAGGAATCAAAATAGAGTCAGTTCCACAGAATCATTTCCCAGGCCACATGCTGATGATGAACTCTTCATGTTTATTTAAACACTGTTGCTTTTAAATCATCTCTAGCTCGCTCTCTCTCTTGCTCTCTCTCTCTCTCTCTCTCTCTCTCTCAGTTTGGGAACGAGATGTTTGAATCTGTTGGGTTTTCAGCAGTTTATGGGTGACAGTGATTTGACCTCTGACCTCGTGGATGAAGGGAAAGAACTCATCCGTAGAGGTACAGGTGAACGATATTCATACTCATTCATTCACACTCCTCCACTCCATCCCTCTCTCACACTCTTGACTTTTTTTTTTATCTTTCAGAGAGGAGAAAGAGGCAGAGAACAGAGGATGCTGAGAACAGAAGGAGGGTATGATACACACACACACTCTCTCTCACACACACACACACACACACAGGCAAACATGCACACGCTCATGCACACACACGCACACACTCTCACACACACGCTCACACACACACTCTCATGGAACATGTGGACATGGGTGTGTATTATATATATGTATACACTCTATATATAATGTTTGTGTGTGTGTGTGTGTGTGTGTGTGTGTGTGTGTGTGTGTGTGTGTGTTAGGAGTGGAGGGAGAACTATGTGTCCAGGAGTCGGAGCTCCTACTCAGAGATCAGAGAGAGTGGCAGTCCCAGCAGACGAGGTCATTACACACACACACACACACACACACACACACACACACACACACACACACACAGAAATGTCTCTGGTGCCCTCTAGTGGCTGCAGTACAGCTATTAACCCCACCACATCCTAGTGTGGTTCTCTTGGCACCAAAAAACAGGGGGATTACCCATAACCTGTGTGTGTGTGTGTGTGTGTGTGTGTGTGTGTTTGCGTGTCGTAGGTCAGTGTGATCGGACTGAGCTCCTGCAGGATGTTGAGCCGCTGGATTTTAATGGAGATGATACACAGGAAGTGGAGAACAGGAGGTGTGTTTCAGCCACACACACACACACACACACACACACACACACAGTATTATGGATAAACCACACTGTTATGAAAATAAGGGTTTCTTAAAGGTTCTTTGGATTTATTTGGATGGTTCTAAAGATAGCTTCAGACACACAAACCCATTTCCTGCACTCCCCCTACAGCATGCGGTAATGTTAACCAAAGCAGCACCTGCAGCTAAACCTGCAACAGGCTAGTGCTAGTGTCTCTCTCTCTCTCTCACACACACACACACACACACACACACACACACACACACACACACACTGCAGTAAAACATGCATGCCTGTGCTGCACAGACAAACAGAGGCAAGCAAATTAACTGCATCAGACACAATAAAGTGAGGAAATAAAACAACACCACACTGCGTCCATCAGTGCATCAGTGCTGAAGTCGTATCGAGCGCTTTTTAATCATCTGCTTCACATCAGCCTCATGCTGAACTCACTATGTTAACATCTCTCTCCCTCTCTCTCTCCCTCTCTCTCTCCCTTTCTCTCTCTCTCTCTCTCTCTCTCTCTGTAGGTACGGTTATCTCTCCACCTCAGTGTCTCGCACTCGCATATTTGACGATGTGTGAGAAAAAGCAAGGGATCATGGACAAGAAAGAGAGAGACGCTGAAACTGCACTACTTCACTTTCTCAAGAGACAGTGTGTGTGTGTGTCTCACACAGTGTTAGTAACCATAGCAACTGTAGTTAATACAGAAGTATAAATGAGTAGTTATTACAGCACAGTGAGAATGTTAAATATTTAGCAGGCGTGTGAGTGTGATCTTATTTCTGTTTACATCAAACCCAAAGCTATCAGTGACCAGGTGTGCTAACAAGCTAACTAAGCTAGCAGAATGCTAACAGAGTGCTAACAGAATGCTCACAGAGTGTTAGCAGAGTGCTAGCAGAATGCAGAGCGCTCAGGTACCTGCTGCGTAAAAAACATTACACACGCGCTGAATATTTATAGGAACGTGAAGTGACGTTTTTATCGTTTACACACTAACACCTTAAACCCAGGACAAATTAAATAGTGCAGCCTTCCTTTGTTTTTGTGACCTGTGACCTTTTCAACAGGTGGTGTGTGTATGTGTGTGTGTAAAGGGAGGTGTGATGTCATAAACATGACGTCAGTGCTGCTGTTGATGTGTTTATTTTATTAGTGATTAAAGTCTCCTTCTCCTGCAGATGAGCCTAACACACACTCTCTCTCTCTCTCTCTCATACACACACACTCACTCACACACACACACACACGGCTCCAGTTTTTTCCTCCGTTCTGTTTGTTTGTTTCTAACAGGGAAAGATGTTCTTGTTCCTTCACTCGTCTTGTAAACATGTCGTTCTCTGGGTTCTTCTTCCTCTAACTGAAATGGCCGAGACATTTTGCTGTCTGCACTTTTGGAATACCTCAAATAAACACTTTCAGATGCTGTGTTTTAATCCTTTGTGGTTACTTACCACCCCCCCCGTCCCCCACACACACACACACACACACACACACACACACACACACACACACGAGTCAAATCATGACGTCACGCGCTGCAGGCTTTTCATTGTCACTTTTAAAGCCATGTTATGAATTTAACTTTTTAATTTCACACCTGAGCTTGTGTCAGTTTCCGCTGAACTTCCCGCGCATTACCTGATTTTCCACATGACCCAATATTTCGTGTTATACGGTACCGATGACGCAACAGTCGGTAGGCGCTTTGGGGAAATCGAAACTTACCGAGAGCCAATCAGATGAGAGTATTTTCGCGCGCTCCCAGGAGGCGGTCTGCGCGCGAGCTGCGTTTCTCCACAGTAAGCTGAGGTAAAGTCTGAAGCTCTGATCTGAGGTGAGAAAAACAATCGCTTTATTACATGAACATGATCCAGATCACTGTACAGCGCGGGATAATCACTGAATAATAACTTTCAGCAGTTCGGGTCTTGTTCAGAAACTGGATTTTATAACTGGTTAGCTTCATTAGCACAGCTCGAGATCAGACGTGTGTTAGATTAGACACTGGAGAGCGCAGTCTGATGTGTGAAAGTGAACAGCTCCATAATGATCTGTTTTTCATCCTGAAAGGATTTAAAGAAAAAACACTTACTAATGATTTTAACTCATTAAACCTGCTGAAGCAGAGAAAAAACTCAGCCCTCAGAGGGGTGTGATTACTTCTGCTCTCTCTCTCATGAGGACTCACACACACACACTCACACGCACACACACACACACACACACACAGTGTGGAGTTAGACTTCAAATGTTAGGAATCAACATTAATAAATTATGCAGAAATCTGAATTTATTGTTTTGAAATAGTTTTGGATTATTTTAGCCTGCATGTTCCTCGTGTTGTGAAAGTCAGTCTAAAATGTGAATTGTTGGAGAGATATTCAGTAGAAATGGATTATATGTGTATTGTATTTTTTTTAAATGTTCAGCTGCACATCCAAAAGTGTGAGATTTTTCCAGTTTCAGGTTTTAGATTGCTCTTTTGTAAACCAAAAATACAGTTTCAGATAATACGATGACACAAATTCCTAATAGCCATCTGGTTCAGGTTTTTTGCATTTAATGGCAAGTTTCTTAACTGATTTCGTGATGTCTAACTCCACGTCTCTGATCAGAGACACTTTGCTGTAAGATCAGATGCAGATATGAATCTGAGGCTGTAATCAGACGATGCGGATCAGAATTTGTGTGGGTTTTTTTGCGTCACGTTCCTCTGCACTTGCCCACGGCACTGTCAACGTTCTCCACGTCTCTGCAGGAACAGGAACGCTCTGCTTCAGGGGTTTCAGCTTCTCACTCTCTTCATGAGAAGCTGAAGAGAGATCATGAAACATGGGAACTGAGCAGTAAAGCGTGTAACGTGATCATACTGCCTCGGTCTTCACGTGACAGGTCATTTATTACATATAACTGGCCTGAGAAACCGTTTACAGCATCGTACCTAATCTGCATGTAGACAATTGAAGGTCAGCTGTCACTTTGCTGTAAAGTTTAATCTAATCTTTGGCATGTTTTCCAGTCGAGAATGTTTAACTGTTATAAAGAGGAGGGAGAGAAGAGTGGACCGGACACGGACACCACTAAGATAGTGAGTTACACAAACTATTCATCATTACTGAGTAAAATGTATTGAGTAGAATATTGTATCAGTAATACACACGTTTCACAGATTGTTGATTTTCACGTGCCAACAGAAAACAGAAAATCATGGACACACCTTGAGATTTCGTTACCAATACAAGAAATATGAACTGACCTGTAACGCGCCTGTGATCGTCCAGGACAGACTCCGAACAGACTTCTATTTTAAAGCCATCTGTAAGAAAAACCAGAAGGGAGGACAGAAGGAATTGGTCATCCAGAGAGAACAGCTGCCCAGAGCTGCTGTGACGCCACATTTCCCCTGCTGTCTGCTCAGCGACAACGAGCTTCTGGACATCAAGTTCATCAATTCAGACGGAAACAGCGTGAGAGTGAAGACGCAGGATCTCAGCGTTCTCTCGCCTGAAAAGTTTGTCAGTTTCTACATCAAGACAAAGGGTGAGAAAAAAATCCGTATGGTGATGAAAAACAAGGAACTGAAAACAATCGTGGACTATGTGTGCGTGTACGCAGTCAAGGGGGAAACAGTGAGAACGGCACTAAAGCGTGATGGGCGATTCAACAGTGTGCTTTTTAAGAAAGGCGCTCTCAAAGAGGAGAAAACCGAGAGCATAATGAATCTGTCAAATCTCGTTGATCATCTGGATGGAAAGCAGTTTCAGGTCATTGTGTCTCCTTATCAGAGCGGCAGCCAGGAGCCGAGCCAGGAGTCGAGTCAGGAGATGAGTCAGGAGATGAGTCATGAGTCAGGAGAAACAGTGAAGGATGAAAAAAGTGAAGTTCCTGAGCCTCTTCAGGAAAAAAAACCCAACGAAGCCTCCACCAGCGTGCAAGAGAAGAAAACAGAGACACCACTGAAAGAAAAGAAGTCTAGAAAATACCCAGACTTAAAAGAGATCCCAAACACACAGGAGATCCTGAAGCTTCTGCGAGCTCAGCATGGAGAGCTGTTGAAGACGCTGAAAGAACGAGAGAATCTGAAGAATGGTGAAGTGAAGAGGTTCTTCAGAGAGGAGTATGATAAAAGTGCTCAGAGCTTTTCGGAGGTGAAGAGAGTGAAACAGTTGATGGAGTTGTCCGACTCCGTCTGCCAGATCCGCATTAATGGTTTTGTAAAAGGAACTGGATTTCTGCTCTTTGACAGATTTGTCCTCACCAACGCACATGTTGTTGGAGACTTAGTCCCTTGTACACCAACACTGAAACACAAACTAACAGCTGCGTTCGACTTTGCAAAGATGAAAGATTTGCAGTCTGAAGTAAAAATACCAGTGAAGGAGAACGTTGTTGCTTTCTTCTACGGGAATGATGACATGGGGAATTATCTGGATTTTGCTTTGCTGGAACTGAGCATTGATGGAAAACTGAGCATTGATGGAAAACTGAGCATTGATAGAAAACAGAGCGGTGATGGAAAACTGAGCATTGATGGAAAATCTGATCTTCCTGAACTGCTGAGGCACTATAGCTGTCCACCCACCAGGGGTGGTGTTTGCATAATTGGACACCCAGAGGGTGGAGTCAAACGAATGGACCCCTGTTTTATTATCGCAAAAGACGATATTCAACAAGAAGCAGAGAGATACTTTGGAAAGAACCAAAACCTTAATGTCTTTCGTGTCATAACAGAGCAGTGCTTGGCTGAGGACAAGGAAAAACGTAAATCCCAGATCATGTACCATTCCTGTTTCTTCCATGGATCATCCGGCTCACCGGTGTTTGACGAGTACTGCAACCTGATTGGTGTTCACACCGGTGGATATGTTTATGAAGGACAAAGAGGGAAAACGAGGAGTGTGATGGAGTATGGCCTGCCGATGTTCCCCATTCTGGTGCAGATCTTCATACAGTGCAGCAAGAATGGAAGATCTTATGAAGTTCAGTGCTTTGAGTCCCAAAAGAACATGAAACTAGTTCTTCAAGTGGCAAAGGAACAGCTACAGAGAAGTCCTCAGCCCATGGACATTCCATAATGATAATGACATCATTAATCACGCCAGTGACAGCATTAATCACACCAACTACATCATTAATCACGCCAATGACATCATGTTACAGAGCTTCCTTCTTCAGCACCTGAAAGAAAAGATCCTGAATCGTATCATCGTATAATAATGAAAAATCAGATTTTGTTCAGTCCTGAAATATCAAGTGTGGGATTTGAGCTTCAGAAGAATTTAATCAAGAGGAAAACAATCAGATCAATAAATGAGTGATTCAGTTACATCAGGTTTTCTTTGATTACACTCATCTGTTTATCACCAGCTTGGACTGCCATCATCTCAGTTCTGGTTCATTGGTTCATTTTATATCTAGTTTAAAGTTTATAGCTTTCATTTTCTGTTATTGTTTAATGCACAGCTGTGTGTGTGTAACTGTGTGTGTAACTGTGTGTGTGACTTTGCTGTACTCTCAGCTTTTATACTCCTCCATCTCCTGCTGTTCCTGATGGGAGTCACCTTGATCTTCACCTTGAATCTGGAACTAGCAGCAGATCCGCAGCATAGCGACCTGCACACACACACACACACACACCACTGTACAACACACATGGACTCGCATCTCACAGAGCTGAAACTCTGGTCAACATCAACACCTACCTGCTGAGTTTTATAAAGTCACACCTGCATCTAAAACCCATTCAGAAACATTTCAGATGTGGGCGTGGCCAGGGATTAATCTCAGGAGGGATGAGGAAATGCTGGAAATGGTGGTGATGATGACACTGATGTGTTATTTAATCAGTCTACTGTCCAATCAATCTACTGTCTAATCAATCTCACCATATTAATAATGTTGCCATAAAATGCCTTTATAACAGTTCTACTGAAAATGATTGAAATAATGTTATTAACAGAAGATTATTAAATTTAATGAAATCTGCTCTCCTCGTGTAATAAAGTCTAGATACTCAACAGACAGTAGCTACTGGGCTAGCAGCTTTCATCCAGAGTCTCTCGCCAAGCAGCTGGTAGCCAATAACACGTGATTAAGTAAACTAAGGCACACGTTAATGAGATGTCTGGGGAGTTAAACACGAATATTCATATTGATGAATTCTGTTATACACACAGCTGGATAATTTCTGTTATTCTTTTTCCTATAAACTGCTGTGTTCGGTTTCCTTCTCAGCGCGGCAGTCGTACGGGAACTCTGAGTTTTTTGTGCTTTGTTTTGCAGAAAACTTTGAATTGGTGAAACGGTCTTTCACAGTGATGTTTGTTGTCAGATGAGACCTTTAGCTCAATGCACGTGAATCGAAGAGTACTTTGACCAACTGCGCATTCTGATGATGTCACATGACGTGTCTTGGTCCAAATCTGCGAAAATTTTGAAAAATCACAAGTTCGTCCGAGTATTGCCAAGTTTGCTCGATTTCACAATCTTGGAAATTAACACAAAATCAAGCAAACTCCGCAATATTCAGATGAACTTGCGATTTTTCTAATTTACCACAGATTTGGGCCAAATCCCGGAGGGACTGTTTTGCGTCACACACTTCTGTTCATGTTCATCCAGCTTTCGATCAGAAACCATGATCTCACGCTAGTCTGAGCTAAAAGCTGTGTAACGATGAATTATTCATGTACGAAACAAACGCTTTCTCATTTCAAAACACAGCCACGTCATGAAGTCACACTCAGTTACGCTGCTCTTTCATTAATACTTCCTGTGTTGTTATTAATATTCGAGTGGAGCGGAGACGAACGACGCCGTTTACACCAGTTAGCGCTGACTGTTGAATTTTCTTCAAGTCCACAGCTCTATATTTTCCCTGCATGTCGTGAGTCGAGTTGCCACGTCACTGTTCTGCATTCAGGTTAAAGTTCTGCTTGATTCCATCACTGAGACGCCGTTAAACATCGCCGTGACTCTGACCACACGCTTACTGCACATCATCAAACACTAAATCTCTCCCTTACGCTGCTGCTCTTTTCTTTCTGGACGCAGGAAATAAGCAGCGTTTGGATATTGTCGTCTTTTCTCTCTAATAACTGTAGCTGCTGGAAACACATTCATTCACACCGAATTTAATACTTAATGGATTTTAATGCTTATCTCTGTACTCTTTCTCTGATAATACTTCAGTCTTTTTCATTCATTTATTACAACAATGTACACAATATTAAAAAATAAAATGGAAATTGGTGATAGATGGGTCTCTTTCTTTTTTGTGTTGTTTTTTAAAAACTTTTCTATGAGCTTGACCATAGATCTTTATGTCATGTCCATGTTGTTAGCACGTTCCTGTGTTAAGTTTATGCTAAGCGCTATGTTCACAGCATCAACCCACAGGTTCTCCCAGGAGTTTACAGAGTTGTTTATTTTAGCTGCAGAAGTTCCAGTTTGTGTTTTGTGTTCATTTATTGTGGAGTTTCATTCCCACAGTGTTGCAGGTTCTTTAGTTACCTTTGTACATTTCTTTGTGCAGAGAATATTGATGAAAGGAAGTGTTTAAAACTCACCTTTATAAACTGAGGACACGGCGCTGTTACAGTCGCCACTTTCCTGAAAACTGCATGTTAATGACGTCACACTTTCTCCAGGCGTCTCATGAGCCACTGGAACGTTCCGTGTGGAAACGTGATACGGTGTTAAGATGGCGACTCGTAGGCAGGATCCGTGTGCATGGTGTTATTAACAGACAGCATGAAGTCATAAACCGGTTACACACACAGCAAGACGATCAGAAATAACGACACGCTCAGAACTTACACACACGTGTGCTACAGCAAGGCTTTCACTCAAACTGGACATTTGTTCTGTTTGAATACTTAAAACTTAAAACAGGAAGTCAGAAGAAAAGCCTGAGTCTCTTTTTCTAAACAGTCATTTTTTCACATAACTGCCATTTTATCCTGCTGTAAAGACTCCCTGAGCTACAGACCTCAACCCAGTAACACGAGCACAAACCCTGCACATCGCACTGACTGGAGCTCATCAGAAACTGAATCATGAGTCATGGAGTGCGATGTTCAGATCCAACCTGTGCTCCTGTCTATGTCTCCGCCTCAGGAACCAACCACGTGAACATGAAGATCGCAGAAGGTCCAAAGTTTCACCCCAAGGAACGCTGAAGTAGCCTGTGTGTGTGTGTGTGTTTTTGGTGGAAAATGAGATTGGGTTACTGGGTCAACACACACACAGGAGTGTGTTTCATTTCGTCCCATCACACTCCAAAACTGAGATATGAGAACTCAATTTCCAACAAATTCCAGTCAGTAAAATGCAGAGGTTTTGGACGCATGACTCTGATCTGACTCCGATTTCAGTTTCATTACATTCAGAATTTTGAGAAGAGGAGATTCTTTCAGACCGCAATAAAATGGACAAAGAGTGTTTTATACAGACACATTTTACTGAGATTAGATTTTTACAATTAGAATTTATTACTATAACACACACACACACACACACACGGCTGATGGACTTCTGATTCTCTACAAATAGTGTGTAACTGCAGAACACAGTAAATACAGAGTATAAGTAAATTATGACACTAGAGAATAACGGGATGTCGTGGACGCAGTCGCTTTAACATGCAGCTTCTTCACACTGAGACCAAACGAGCGTCACAGTAACGGTACAGCAGGTGGTGCGCTGGATTAAATCACTGTGCTGCTGTTTCTATCAGCAGCTGTTTGATACGTCACAGTCAACACAAATGCTAAGCTAATGAGTTAATGCAAATTACTGTAATGAGCTAAAAGTGAGTTCAATGATAAAACTCAGGGTTTTAATGCATTGCCTTCTTCTGGTGCTGTTGAGCTTTGCCTTATTAGAACACGTGCACTGAGAAACTGGCAGAATTCTAAACTACAGTGCTGCTAAAGGAAGCCGGTGGAGCATAAACAGCACTGGGGTGGTGTGTGGGAGAACTGGTGGAGGTTGCAGAAGGTTAGATCAGATCAGACCAGAACTTTAACACGAGAGAGCGGTATGAGAGATCAGCATCAAGCTGTGATTCCCTCCACTTTATCTAAGCTGCTTTTAATTCTCTCTGACTGCTGCACATCCGACAGCCACGGAGCCGCGAGAGAAGACTTCCTGAGGGTAGAAGATAGAGGACAGAGGAGGTCCAGAAATGAAGTCGGTGAAGAGAGGAAAGTGTTGGTGTTAGAAGGGAAACGAACTGAAAGCATTTCAGCAAGATAAACTCACAACACTAGTGAATCTATAAGAGAGAAATCATTTTATAAATGTGCACGGGTCCGGAGTCACTCAGCTCCTGGTGGCGTGTTAGACGCTATTTCACTTGCAGGATCTTCTACTGATGAACGCTGCGGGTTCTC
>JAKKZN010000067.1:76687-80704 GCA_033441825.1 Pangasius elongatus | reverse complement strand
ATACAGTAACTCACCCATTCCCCTGTACATACAGTAACTCACCCATTCTCCTTTATTATTAATTTATTACCATTTATAATTTATTGTAAATATGCCACTTACGCATTTCAGGTTAGATGCTAACTGCATTTCATTGGCTTAGTACATGTACTTTGAACAATGACAATAAAGCTGAATCGAATCTAATCTAATCGAATCTTTAATAAATAATAAACTGTAATTGTTTGTAAGTTGTTCGTTGCTGTGGTGTAAGAGGAATAAAACACTTGGGGACTTGAATTTAAAAGGAAATTAATCAACTGCAGAGTGATAACAGTAACAACACCACCACACCACCATGTAGTGGATTATTTCACTGTAACACACACACTATCTCTCTCTCTCACACACACACACACACACACTGAACTCTTACCTTACAGGTGAACAGGAGCTGTGATCATTTATGCAGGTAAATTTTAACTCCGCTCTCTCTCTCTCTCTCTCACACACACACACACACACTCTCTCACACACACACACACGGAAGGTGACAGTGCTCTACTACCATTACATTATACACACCGCGAGCGCGACCGCTGCCTGACGTCATTTCCAGCGGAAGTGCGTGTCTTCCTTTTCATAATAAAATCCACAACACAGTGGAAATTCAGATGCGTTGGCATTAATACGGATTCTCTGTGCGGTGAAATATATATATAGAGATATTCGGTTATATATTTGTAGATTCTTTTTAGACTTTTTGTAGAACTACATTTCCGTTATTGGAACGTGGCGGTCGTTAGAGCCAATCAGAGCGCGTGGTTTCATCCGGGTATTCTATCTGTACAACCCCTGACACACTGAGACCAAGAGTTCAAATAGGATTATTATTATTATTATTATTATTATTATTATTATTATTATTATTATTATTAATTTCAGGTAAAAGAATTTCAGAATTTACTTATTTAATTAATACAATATAAAATGTATTTATACGTTTATTTTGTAAACAATTGCCAGCAAATAAGAAAAAACAAACAAAAAATATATAATTTTATAATATGTTTGGGTTTCAGATATCTATAATCATCTTTAAATCTTTAACTGAATAAAAACAGAAATAACCCACTAACAGTCTTATTAACATAATCACTGATATATTATTTATGTTTATTACAAGTTTATTTAATTACTAATTTACTAATCATTAATTTAATTAAATTAATTAATAATTTACCCCAGCATGTTTTTATAGCCTGGAGACTAATAATACATTTACATGTAAAGTTTCATTAATGTAATGTAGCAGCAGTACATTACATGTCATTTGTAAACAATAATAATAATAATAATAATAATAATAATAATAATAACAATAATAATAAAATAAAATTTAATAATTAATATAATAAAATAAAGAGAAAGGTTGTGGCTTTAGTAATGTAAGCGTAATTTAAATACTCTAAATACAGTGTGTTTAATAATTTATCAATAAAACTGTTTTTTTAACGAGTTTAAAAATAATTTTCCTTCACAGCAAATCTGTGACCTAAAAACTCGTTTTAATTCGTCATAATATTTTTAGTCATTTTACTCAGAATGTAGTCAAATCCACATGATACACAAAAATACAACACTCTGTTGTGTAACAGGAGACATTCAGGAATTTTCCCACTTTGCACACACACACACACACACACACACACACACACACACACACGCACGCACACACACACACACACACACACGTTTGTAGACAATAATGTGTCAGTTTAATGGATTATCTTTTAAAGCATAGTGACATTTTCCTTCCATTAAACAACCAGTTAAAATTTACTCTCTTTTCTCACTGAATAAATCAGATTCCTGCTTGTTCTCGTCTTCTTCCAGAATGTTCCTCTCGCCTTCACCCTCGATAACCGTCTCCTGACTGTCCACACTGCTGCTCGATAGTGAATCATCATCATCATCATCATCATCATCTTTCCTTTCGCCCAGTCGTCTCTCTTCTCCTGCTGGAGCTTTAGTCACATCCTTTCCGTTATTCCCAGCGTAACCTGACCTTTCCTCCAGCACACATTCCTCTTCCTTCATTCCAGTCTTTTCACTCATATTAAACAAATCATCTTCTGTGTTTTCCTCCGATTCCCAGAAGTCACCGTCTTCGTCCTCAGCTTCTGAATCGGGAGCGGTGTGTCTGCGAATGCGGCTCACGGCGTCCCGCAGCGACTGTGGACTCTGTTTGGCTCTGATGCGTTGTGGTGCTGTGGACGACGCTGAAGAACAGACCTGGGCATGAACGCTAGTAATCTGAGATGAACTGTCAGAAGGTCTCGAGTGAGAAGAACGAGCTGCAGGTAACGGAGGAGACGGAAAGGTGCAGGACACACATTCAGGAGGACGAGGAGATCTCTCAGAGTGTGAAGTGGATAATGAACTAGAAGCTAACTCTTCTGTACTCAGCGTGTGGAGGTCAGGTGATGGAGATGTTATACCTTTATTATCTTCTCGCTCAAATAACTCACTGGAGTTTTCAGCAGAGCCACCAAACAGGACTGGACAGAGATTCTGTGGATCATCTAAAAGAATGTCTTTCTTTGAACGAGCTTCTTGCTCAAATGCCTCAGGATTTTCCTCAATGTTCCCAACAAGGTTTGGGCTGAAATTCTTCCTGTCAGAGCTTTCAGGCCGTTCCGCTCCATTCAGACTATAAACACACTCATCCATGCGTTCATCCTCATGGAGAGGGTTCTGTTCATCAAAAGACTCTCTCATATGTTTTACCGAGAAGGAAGGATGAAGATTATTTACATCACTTGAGAGGTTCCCCTCTTGGTCACGTGACTCACTCATCTTTTCCATGTTGTTACCAGGGAGATTTGGTCCGTCCTCTCTTGGGATATCTTCATGGATGAGTGTGTCACTAATGTTGAGCACAGGGCTATCGAGGAGGTTTGGCCCGACATCTGAGAGGTGTTCTCCTCTGGGAATACCTTCATGAGCAAATGACTCATTTGTGTTTTCTACATGATGGCCAAGAACAGGTGGACACATTTGAGGATCTCCTGAATATGAGAGGTTCTGACTGGGACTGCGTTCTGTCTGAAGTGTCTCAGATGTGCTCAGGAGGGTCATGCAGAGATTCTGCAGATTTAACAGGTTCTCCTGATGGTGATCTCCTTCTCGGCTGAGCATCTCACTTGTTCTTTGCAGGTTATGAAGGACGATTGATGGCTTCTCCTCTGTGGGTCTACACTCCTGGTCAAACACTTTATTACTATCTCGCTCATAGCTGTAAGGAAGGATTGAACAGGGATTCTGTGTTTCAGCCAGGAGATCAGTAATGTTTTCAACATGATCTCCTCTTAAATTTGAGGAGTTTTCAGCGGGTGTATCTTCTCGACTAAATGGCTCATTGGTGTTTTCCTCAGATCTCCCCAGGTCTGTTTCATGGAAGAGGTTGTCCTCTCTTCTCTCACGTTTCTGACTGAACGTCTCACTGGTGTTTCTCAGGGTGGTTTGGTTGAGATTCTCACCTGAGGGACTGCCATCAGAGCTGTGCTTTTCCTGTTTCTCCTTAATGTCAATTAAAGTCGTTGGAACTTTTTCAGCCAGCATGAACTTCATGTCTACTGACTTGGGTTCATTTTCCTGCTTAGTGCTCATCGATGTCATGATCGTGAGTCCTGTATGAGCGTTCGCACCATCTCCGTGAGTCACTTCAGAAATTTCCAGCATGGCTTCAGCCTCTGACGTTGAGCGTGGAGTTTCTTCCTGGTTTGGTGTGGATGTTATCAGGATTTGAGAATTTTCACACTCTGCTTTTAACCAACTTTCCAGTTCAGCTTCAGCAGATCCCTCTGCAGCATCCTGAATCTGCTGGAATCTGGAATTTTCCATCTGACTGGTCTCTTCCAGTGTGTATGCTTCATTGAAGGAATTCTGAAGTACAGTTCCCAGAATTCTCTCTGCTCTTTCCTTTACAGTCTCACGTTTAGGTCGGACTTTGCTGGGTGTGAGTTTTGTTTGGTT
>JAKKZN010000067.1:66687-71687 GCA_033441825.1 Pangasius elongatus | reverse complement strand
TTTCAGACTGTAGAAACTCCTGAGGACTTTATTTTTCAGCGACCGTCGTGAGTGTGTGAGAATAAGCTCAGGCCCGAGTGTCAGGGCTGATGATAAAGATCTGCGTTCAGTGTGAGCTCTTTATCCGAAACTCTGCAGCGGAACAAACGGGATTGAGGCAGTGAACAGAACTCAGAGCATCAGCAGGAAATGTTCAGGACACTTTTCTGGCCACAAGCTTCAGAATCCTAAAGCCTGCAATCTGATTAGCTCTCAGTTCCTCAACACACCGTCATGTCTAAACACAAAGCCCCTCCCCCCAAACACACACACACACACACACACACACACGCACACACACACAGCTGTGATGTTGGTCGTTCCTCATGGTTCCTGTGCCCCGGTCAGCGTGGCTCTGTAAATGTTAATATTTTTATTAGCGTCTCTGTGCACGAGTTCCACGTGGAACCTCTGAGGCAGCCACGTGTCGTAGAACTTGTGTGTGTCATGTTCTCTGCGCATTTTAGACGAGAGATAAACCACAGCGCCGCTTTTACTCAGATGGACCAGAGTGTGGAGGAGCAGAGGGAACGTCTCGGGGATGTAGACGATGTCTGAGCCGAGCACCAGATCCCACTGAGATGAGAACCGCTCGAGGTCGCGACCCCAGAACAGCGGCAGCACGGCGGGGGGTCCGGCGGGCCAACCGGTCAGCGGCGCGTTGGAGTTAACGTTCCTCACAGTGTGGGGGAGAACCTGAGGGAGATCCGTCACCGTCACCCGCGCTCCTGCAGAGACACAAAAAGCCCGACACGTAAAATCAGGTTCCTCACAGGTTCTTTGGATGGTTAATGGCTCCTGCTTTCTAAATGGGTTCTACTGCGGAATCTTCTCAACAGGAAAGTCTCTGGTTCAGGGTTCTCCACAAAACCTTTAAGGTGTTCCCCAGAGGGACAAACCTGAGAACCCTTCATGGTGCTAGATGTCTTTTTGTAAGCCAGACAGATAGAGAGAGACAGAGAGAGACAGATGGAGAGAGAGAGAGAGACAGAGAAAGAGAGAGAGAGACAGATATATATATAGAGAGAGAGAGAAAGAGAAAGAGAGACAGAGAGAGAGAGAGAGAGACAGATGGACAGCGACAGATAGAGAAAGAGAGAGAGACAGATGGAGAGAGACAGATAGAGAAAGAGAGAGAGACAGATAGAGAGAGAGTGACAGAGAGAAAGAGAGATGGAGAGAGACAGATAGAGAGAGAGAGAGAGAGAGAGAGAGAGAGAGACAGATAGAGAAAGAGAGAGAGAGAGAGAGAGAGAGAGAGAGAGAGAGAGAGAGACAGGTTGCTGATCAGCTCTGTGAATTATTGGGATTATTAAACTCACCTAGTCGAGCAGTCAGGATGCTGACCAGGCCGCTGCCCGCTCCCAACTCCACCACACGCTTCCCACACACACACACACACTCGCGCTCCAAAAACTCACACATCTGGATCGCCTGAGAACACACACACGATACACACACGTTACAGTCACACAATATACACACATGATACACACACGTTACAGTCACACACAATATACACACACGGTACACACACACTTCACAGTCACACAGTATACACACATGATACACACACAATACACACACACTCAATACGCACACACGTTACAGGCACACAATATACACACACACGTTACACACAAATGATACACACACACACGGTACAGTGAAAATATGGTTCAGATCATTTCCGTGCTCTATGAATTAAATCACTGAACAGAATCGTTTGGAGCGGTCCAGCTTAAGGAACGTTCGCTGCTACAGCGACTCGCCACGACAGAGCGACACGCCGCGACAGAGAGACTCGCGGCGACAGAGTGACTCGCCGTGACAGAGTGACTCGCAGCGACAGAGTGACTCGCAGCGACAGAGTGACTCGCCGTGACAGAGTGACTCGCCGCTACAGCGACTCGCCGCGACAGAGCGACTCGCCGCGACAGAGCGACACGCCGCGACAGCGACTCGCCGCGACAGAGTGACTCGCCGCGACAGAGCGACTCGCCGCTACAGAGCGACTCGCCGCTACAGAGTGACTCGCCGCTACAGCGACTCGCCGCGACAGAGTGACTCGCCGCGACAGAGCGACACGCCGCGACAGAGTGACTCGCTGCTACAGCGACTCGCTGCGACAGAGTGACTCGCCGCGACAGAGCGACACGCCGTGACAGAGTGACTCGCCGCGACAGAGCTACACGCCGCGACAGAGTGACTCGCCACGACAGAGTGAGTCGCTGCTACAGAGTGACTTGCCACTACAGCGACTCGCCGCAACAGAGCGACTCGCTGCTACAGCGACTCGCCGTGACAGAGCAACTCGCCGCGACAGAGCAACTCGCCGCGACAGAGCAACTCACGGCGACAGAGCAACGGCGACCGCTGGTGACTGGATGTGGGCGTGTCCAGCGACACGGTAAAGCTGAGAAAAGTTTAAAGTTACGCAGATTTGGAGCGACTCTGTGCAGCGACTGCCGGTGGGAGTGAAGACGGTAGAGCGCACGTGATCCGGGCTCGGGAGCCGCGCCGCCCGCGGGCACAAACTGTTCCGTGGACTCGGGCAGGCCGGCGTCTGCGTTTTGGCCGCAGACTGAGCGCACGTGTGATGCGATGCGTACACACACTGGTGAACTTTATACGATCGCTCTCCCTCCAGAATGTTTCATTTTAGCAGCAAGAAAACTGATTTGCTGTGGAATGCTAGTTGCCCCACCCACTGATACATGTTACTATGGCAACCAGCAGCCGGCGATAAATTCGAGAGAGATGGAGTTTGAGAATAAAGATCGTGAGGCGATGACGCAATGACGCACGATGACGCAATATACATCCCGGACACGACGCCATCTTATTAATATTAATAATAGTGAGTGAACAGAAGCTTCGCCAGTCTGCACACTGAGCTTTATCCCGTGAAGGGAAGGAAATCGCGCTGATTAAAACTCACTGCGTCCCACACTGAAGCGGCGACTCCCAGATTCCCTCCGAAAACCTCCTTAATTAAACATTCCTGACCAAAGAACGTAAATGTTTTATCCGCAGAGAAACTGTCTTTAAATAAATGATCTTCAGCGGGAAACACTTCATCCGCGTCTCCGTCCATGGATGAGCCACACTGAGTGACGTCACACCATAACACACCGTAACGCAGAAGTAAAAGTCCTGATGTTCTGCAGGGTTGTGCTCCTGCTCCGGCAGTGCGCATGCGCCGACACTGTGCACATGCGCGGAAACATTTGCGTCAGTTTTCATTTTCATTTGCTCTGTTGAAGATCTCTTGTATATATGACAATTATACAATATCACCGTGAACAATATTAAGATAATATCATCTAATATCACATTAAATAAACACTGGTCATGTGTAATTCAGCGTGTGGCCACATGATGGCGCCAAAAGCAGACTGCAGTTCAGAGGGGGCGCTCATCACTGAACAGGAAGCAGACCTTACACATTTCAGTTTCCTCGTTTTTATTATTAAAAACTGATAAATTCGCTTGTTTACTTGTGTGTAACTATACAGTATGTTTTTGCTGAAAGATTAATAAGCCTGAAAATCCGGAAAAAACACAAAACTTGATGATAAACATGTATTTAAAAGAGTAAACAGAACACTTATTTATAGAATATACTGTATATAGGAATGTATAAACATGAGCCATATTAATGCATATATAAATATAAATATACAGTGAAAAGAAAACACAAAGAAAAAACAGCACATTTTCTTATAGTTTCTTATTACAAATGAACAGAAGTGAAGAAGAAATCACAGAGAAACAAAAACTCTTCAAATGAAATGAAAGGGAATTTCTGCGTGAGCTGTGAGAAGTGTGATAATTCAGATCTCATTCTGCTGCTCACTGGGGCCTGAGCTTTCAGTCTCACCGGCTACAGAGGGTTATAACTGTAAAACTACGAAAACTCCTAAAACTAACATTCTTCACTATTTTGATTTGCACCTGATCTTAAAGAACAGTTCACTGTACTGTCTGTTATTTTTACTCACACACACACACACACACACACACACACACACACACACACACACACACACGCACACACACACACGTATACACACACGCACACACACACACATGTATACACACATGCGCACACACACACATATACACACACACACACATGTATACACACATGCACACACACGCACACACACTCATGTATACACACACACACACACACACACACACAGCGTGAGAACACAAGTCCACTGCATGTTAGCCTTTTGGGGGTTCTCTGTGATCACACTCTGTTAGTGTGTGTATTTAATCCGAACTCCACGTGACACACAACTGGGTTAAAGTTAAAGTCTTATTCATGCTATCACTTCCACATACTTGTATTTATATCCTGTCATCCTGCTATGCTGAGCCAAGGCAACGTACTCTCGTTCCGTATACATCTACTGTATATTTGAATGACAATAAAGTCTGTCTAAGTCTTATTCATGGACGTTATAGACACATAATGACAGTTTATGAAGTTCTTCAGTGTTTGACACATGCAATTATTTACAATGATTTAAATCTGTATTTAAAGACAAGAAATGTTATTACTTGCACATATACATTTATTAATGTGATTAAAAAAATCACCAGTTATTTCATGCACATGATTAACATTTTCATTACCATTATTACTCTTTAATTAGTAAAAACAACAAAATAAATACTTCATTATTAACTCTCTTTCAAATTAACTATTTATTATAAAGCATTGAAAAGTGCAAAAAGCTCAGCTGATGACTAACACTACTGCAACAACAGAGTAACAACAGAGTAACACTACTGCAACAACAGAGTAACAACAGAGTAACACTACTGCAACAACAGAGTAACAACAGAGTAACTCTACTGCAACAACAGAGTAACAACAGAGTAACAACAGAGTAACACTACTGCAACAACAGAGTAACAACAGAGTAACACTACTGCAACAACAGAGT
>JAKKZN010000067.1:25275-32775 GCA_033441825.1 Pangasius elongatus | reverse complement strand
AAGCAGTGAAGATTTAAGAGCGCATTAGAGAAGCGTGATTAAATGATGTGTAAATATGAGTGTTTATCTCCACTGAGTCAGACAGGAAGTGTTTAACATCTTGGTGTTCAGACCACATCACTCTGACGGAGCCGTGCTTTTTAACCTCTGTATGATGTCACACCGTGAGGTCATAAAGCTGACGTAAGATGAACTGCTGCATGGAGACGTTAGGAGGCTGCTGCGCGTGGAGTTTGGTGTTTTGGATCCCCCTTTTTTGGAAATGGTTTGGTCCACATCTACATAGATACAGGTACGGATGGATGAATAGTTTGTTCCACTTTCACACAGACACACTCCTTCGTCTCAGTTCTGAAGGAAAACACTGTGACCCTGAGAGAGTGCCCTACGTCCCTCAGGTGAGAACAGACTGATGATCTAACTCACACATCCTGCAGACCACACACCAGAACAAACATTCCTGAACACCGGGGGAGAATCTGACACACTGTCTATGTAACCGTGTCAAACTGGAACAAACCACTCAGAGAGCTACACCCTCCCATATATTCATAGACCAAACTATTTCTGAACATCCGTTCCTCCCTGGAACAAACCATTTTTTAACCAAAGGGACATCTGATCATCCATCTATTCTGAGAACAAACCATTTGTGAACAGAGGGGGATATGACATACCATCCATCCCTTTCACCACGGAATAAACCATTTGTGAACGGGGATTGAACCATCCCTGAAGAGAAACAGGGGGATCAAATACACCACTTATCTATTACAGTAGTGTTGCTTTACACCTTCACACTTTTCAGACAGCTGTCCTGTGACCAGAATGATGACATCACAGGTGTGACATCACATACAGAGTCGCTACTCAGTCTAACTAACAGGACCAGAGTCCGAGCGTCACTGCTGCGAGACCTGTTCTGCAATCTGAGATATATATATATATATATATATATATATATATATATATATATATATACACACTGCCTCACTGCTCCACTGTCTCTCTCACTGCGCCACTGCTCCACTATCTCTCTCACTGCCTCACTGCCAAAGACAGTCATTGTGCTGATAATAAAAGCGTATAATAAAGGTACACATTCTTTGCATTAAAAGAGTTACTGTGTGTGTGTGTGTGTGTGTGTGTGTGTGTGTGTGTGTGTGTGTGTGTGAGAGAGGGGGGGGTTGGGGGGCAGCAATGTGAATGAACCTGGAACAAATCACCGTCCTCTGCATCCAGCACCTGACTGGCTGATTATTTGCCATGGTGATAGAACCTCTGTCCTGATTGGCTGTGAGAGAGGTAGGCGTGGCGTGGCGGCTGAGACGAGCTCTGAAACGAAGCCTGGAGAGAGCGAGAGAGATTAAAGTGTCAGTTAACTATCAGTTAAAACTATTAAAAGTGCTAAACAGAAAATAAAATAAAATAACTGATCTGAATTTTAGTTACTTGTTTTCTTATTAAATGCACAAGAAACAAGTAAAATGGCCTCTCAGGAGTTTTACCCCTCAAAGATTTTGCAATAATCTATTAACGAGACTTCCTCTGCTTCTCCTCTGGGGATTATTTCCCTTTAACAACACAACACGTTCCCACTAGACTGGTAACTCCGTGTGAGGAATACTCCTTTGGTGTTTAGTCACTTTCGTTACACACACGCATACATTATTGACATCATAAACTGTTCAGATATTACAGAAGTCCTATATTATAAATCTGTCAAGGCTCGAGGTCACAGAAAATTCATGATATCCATTTGGAACAGGAGTTTGGGAACTTAGACACGCTCCATCGAGCTCCGTCTGAACTCCTACACATCAGGTAGTGTAGCTAAAGTTAGCCAGCTATAGCATTGGTTATTAATTAAGCTGAATCCAATAACAATAATAATAATAATAATAATAATAATAATATTTTATTGGCTGTAATGTGTGTGTGAACAGACCGCGTGCTGTGGGAAGGATCCGGGTGATGCTGGTCTGGGTGGGGGAGCGTACGGCAAGCCGGCCTGCCCAAAAAAACCCACAAAGAACCAAACAGATGTAGAGGATGAAGCATGACATCACAGATCACGCGTGTGTTTGTGCCTTGTGTGTGTCCCGTGTCTTACCTTAGTGTGAGGAATCTGCACAGCGATGGAGGGAGTGGGCAGCAAACCTGCAGCACCGGGATGGAGAGCCTGAGGGTGCATGGGCCTCAACGCACTCTACACACACACACACACACACACACACACACACACAAAAAAAAGCGGTTTTATCATTTCAAACAGATTTACTCTTTAGTCTGAATAAATAGTGCAGTGAAACAGCCCACTTTTTTACTCACAGAGTCAGTGAAGCCTGACTGCTGGTTGGCATGTTCCAACTGCTTCTGTAGAGGGATCCCAGCGCTGGGGAGAAAACCTACACACACACGCACAGACGCACGCACACACGCACGCACACACGCACGCACACAAGAACACACACGCTTACAGAATGAGAGGGGACATTGTATTTATATCTTTTTCTTTTTTCTCTCTCTTCCACACACACACACGCACGCACCCATGCGCACTCACACACACGCACTCGCATACACGCACGCGCACACGCACACACGGACACGCAAGAACACACATGCTTACAGAATGAGAAGAGACACTGTATTTACGTCTTTTTCATTTTTTTATTCTTTCCACACACACACACACACACACACACCTGGCTGGGAGGTGAAGTGAGTGTGTACGGTGTAGCCTGGTTGCTGATGAGGCAAGTACTGCATGGCCTGGAATGCTGATGCACCTAGACACACACACACACACACACGTTTCAAAATTATTTCAAAGCAACAGTTATGACAAAAATATGACACAAAGAAATGTGACCCACACGCTGACACACTAATCCCACTGCTTCCATTTCTGATCAGAGCATGGGCCCTAACCCAATACTGATACCTCTGATGTGGGCGGGGCTGCTGTAGGTGGCGGGTGCTGATTGGCCGGGGTTAAAGGCCGTGGCGTGTTGGGGCTGTGTGACTCCGAATGACCCATGACCTGCCTGAACTCCAAACTGAGCATGCTCAGAAACAACAGCACCAAACCCAGACTGAGACGGAAAAGGACGACCCTGCAGAGAGAGAGAGAGAGAGAGAGAGAGAGAGAGAGAGAGAGAGAGAGACAGAGATTTTAAAAGGTTATGATTGTGAAGGAAGAGTGAAACAGAGAGTGTGTGTGTGTGTGTGTGTTACTCACAGAAATGACAGGAGGCTGGAAAAGCTGCTTGTTGCGCTCTCCTAACAGAACTGCAGACCGGGCATGTGAGACAGACCCCGCTACAGAGAGAGAGAGAGAGAGAGAGAGAGAGAGAGAGAGAGAGAGAGAAAACAGGAGGATTAGAAGAGAGAGAGAGAGAGAAAGAGAGGTTTAGAAGAGAGAGAAAGAGAGAGAGAGAGAGAGAGAGAGAGAGAGAGAGAGAGATGGCATACCAAGAGAAAAGAAAACAGAAATATAGAGATTCGAAGAGCAAATAAATACCAGTTAGTTATTCGTGTGTGTGTGTATATATAAATATACACACACACACACACACACGTTTGTGTATTTGTGTGTAAATATACGTGTGTGTGCTCTTATACGTGTGTGTGCTGTGTGTAAATATATACGTGTGTGTGTGTGTGTGAGAGAGAGAGAGACTCACGCTGCATGCTGAGCAGATGCTGTCCCGAGTGGACGGCCATGTTGGGCTGATATGTAGCTGAAGTCAGTGTCGTCATGTCACTGTAAACACACACACACACACACACACACACTCCATTCCATCAGATTATTACAGTTACACATAATGATTAATGTAATTACTGAACCTATTGTACACGTATAACATGTTTATAACACGCTCCTGCGTGCCTCCTGATTGGCTCAGTCCAGCATTCATCTGTAAATTAACATGTATAACTGTGTGTGTGTGTGTGTGTGTGTGTGTGAGTGTGTGTATACTTCTGCTCTTTCCTCCGGCGTTTCTCTTCCTCATGCAGAACCTTTTTCAGTTGCAGAAACAGCTGGTGTTTCTCCTCCTGCAGACCCTGGAGCTTCTCTCCCATCTTCATTATCTAACAAACAGAGAGAGAGAGAGAGAGAGAGAGAGAGAGAGAGAGAGAGCGAGAGAGCGAGAGAGAGAGGGGTGTGTTGGAGGAGGAGGTGTGGGTGTGTTGGAGGAGGTTTATACTTAACTGTGTGTTACTCACCTGCTCTTTGGTTTCCTCCAGAGACATCCTCTCCTCCATCTCCTTCTTCCTCTTCCTCTCCTCCTCCTCCTTCAGCTTCTGCTCCATCATTTTATCCACCTCTTCCTCCTCTACACACTCACACACACACATGGACAGACACACAGTGTGAGTGTGAGAGTGAGTGTGAGTGTGTGTGTGTGTGTGTGTGTGAGTGGACTCACCCTGTCTCTTCCTCTCTCTCTCCCTCATGATGTGTTTGTGTAGAGCGCGTGCCATGGCATTCGAAAGCTTGGGCCTCTCCAGCAGGGCGGGCATGATGGGGGGAATCGGCCGGGCCAGCTGAGCGAGAGAGAGAGAGAGAGAGGAGAGAAAAAGAGAGAGAAAGGGAAAACCACAGAGACAGATATTTACAGCACATTCAGCAGATAAGAGCGTCGCTTAATGATGATGTCATGAACATGTTAATAATATACTGGCATTTACGTTAGCACACAGATTAGCCACAACGCTACACAGCACTGAGACAGCGAGTGATGACTTCACCGACATCTTATATCTGAAACCAAAATAAGAGTCTTTACTTCCTCCTTCACTGCAAACTGTCTTCAACTCACACACAGCTGCTTTGCACCACTCACTCAGACTAATCACTGGTCTAATCTAATCACTACAGACTCATCTAATCACCAGTCTAATCTACACAACATGGATTCATCTAATCACCAGTCTAATCTAATCACTAGACTCATCTAATCACCAGTCTAATCTACACAACACAGATTCATCTAATCACCAGTCTAATCTACACAACACAGATTCATCTAATCACCAGTCTAATCTAATCACTAGACTCATCTAATCACCAGTCTAATCTACACACCAGTCTAACCTAATCTGCAGACTAATCTAGTTGCCACAGTCTAATCTCATCACCACAGTCTAATCTAAAGTGAAGTGAAGTGTGGCCAAGTGTGGTGACCCATACTCAGAATTTGTGCTCTGCATTTAACCCATCCAAGTGCACACACACAGTAGTGAACACACACACACACAAGACTCATCATAGACTCATCTAATCTCCACAGTCTAATGTAGTCTAATCTGCAGAGGGTCTGTGAGGGTTAAATAATCATGTGTCTCTCAGCAGGCTGACAGAAACTGGATCTATCTGCTGCTGAAACTACAGTCCAGGGTTTGATCATTTAGTGAAATAAGACCAGATGAAGTTCCTGAGGAAAAGTGCGGAGAGAATCAGAGGAAACAGCAGAGAGAGAGGGAGAGAGAGAGATAGAGAGGAATATATATATATATATATATATATATATATACCTTTTCTCCGGAGGAAGCTTTGTCTGATCTGTCGCTGAAACCCCACACTTTAATCCCACACTGTCTCCGAGCTCCTCTGCAGCGGTGACAGATTAGCCAAAACAAAAATGGCAAAGAATTCAGGTGACGCACTTCCGGTGAGGACGCACTCCCACGGCGTCACACCAGAGCGACAGTGAAAATACATTAACCTTTTTTTTTAACAGTAAAATAATCGGCGTTGAATAATTACTTACTGTTTTTGAGAAGCACAAGAGAAATATATCTACACCTTCATTCTAATCTATGAATAAACATAAATATACTAATTAGGACACGCCAATATGCCATCGCTAGCAGGCTAAATAGCCGATTAGCTAACTGCTAGTACGCTAGCTCACACTAGTCACACGAGTCACGTTTTACATACAGACATTTTTCTCCATTATTTATTTGTTTAACTAACACTAGACAACAATCCTGTCACCATATATTTAAACTTTATAATGACATCCACATCAATTCATCGCTAGCATTAGCCGAGATCGCTAACTCAACTAAAAGCTTCCGGGTTTCACGTCATCCTGAAACTCGGACTGTGATTGGTCCGAAGCTGGGGCGACTAGTTCGTGATATCATCCCTGAGCTCATACATAGCCCCGCCCCCAAAACATCTGCTTTATACAGAAGTGCTGAGGAAATCTGTACTAAACGGAAAATTATAACGAAAATGTGTTTGAGTCATGAAAATTTGATCCAAACACCAAAATGTATAGAGTCAGAATCAGTGAGCAGGAAGATATCAAACATTTAAACACCAGACTGTAGAGTTTAAATCACACTCTGAGATCTAATCCTTAAATATCCGGAACTGGATGTACAGAAAAGTTCAGTTCAAACACTAAAGCACAGCAGCGTGACTGCAGAACTCACTAGGTTTCTTCACAGTTAATCACAATTAAAATCCAGCATATTCACTCTCTCAGAACTTAATCAGAACCAATCTGGCAACATGAGTGAAGTGGTGTTTAAGATGAACAGGTGAACGTACTTCTGCACCACGCTGAGTCCGTGCCAAACTTTCACCTGAGAGTTGAGTTTAAAAGAATAATCACAGACACGTGTTTTTTCCCCCACTGTGTTTATAGTGACAGCATTCAAAAACACGGATACCAAAAAAAGAAAAAAAAAATGTCCTTTTTTCACAAAATCAAAAGCAAATCTAATTATCTGGTCTACATCAAATCATACATTAGCCACAATAACACAGCTATGAAAATATTAAAATGCAAAAAAAAAAAGAAAAAAGCAATGTACTGCAAAAACTCACAGCAGAAAATATTCAAACCTTTAAATAAAAATGATCAAATCAGTATCAGCGATGGTACACGCACGGAGAGGGTTGTAAAAACCAACAAACGGCACTGAGTGTGTGTGTGAGTGTGTGTGTGTTAAAGACAAGCGGGACTTCTCAGGAAGGCCAGAATAATGAGTAATGCACGAACACTGCAGAAGCGAGAGCAGGATGTGAAAGTGACGCGCTCTCAGCTGGACTACTGTAGAGTTATTATTCAGTGTAACAGGAGGACTGGGACGAGGCCGAGCGCTACACCTCCTCTCCGTACACACTCTCATCACTGTAGGCGATGTACAGGAAAAAGTCTTCCTCATGATGCTCCTGTAACACACACACACACACACACACACACACACACACACCATGTATGTCTCACACACACACACACACACCATGTATATATCACACACACACCATGTATATAACACACACACACCCCGTATACAGTCAGGTCTGGAAGTATTTGGACAATGACTTATAGATTTATGTTGTTTTTCAGCCTAATGATGGCCTCCTTCACTTGCATTGAGATCTCCTTGTACTTCATATTGGTAGCTCCAGTCGAACAGCTGCTAAATGCCAACTCAATACCTGATATCAACTCCAGACCTTTTATC
>JAKKZN010000067.1:15000-20068 GCA_033441825.1 Pangasius elongatus | reverse complement strand
CAGTGAGACAGGACACAGAGAGACAGGACACAGAGAGACAGGACACAGAGAGAGACAGAGCAGTGAGACAGGACACAGTGAGACAGGACACAGTGAGACAGGACAGAGAGACAGGACACAGAGAGACAGGACACAGAGAGACAGGACACAGAGAGAGACAGGACACAGAGAGAGACAGAGCAGTGAGACAGGACACAGTGAGACAGGACAGAGAGAGACAGGACACAGTGAGACAGGACACAGAGAGACAGGACACAGAGAGACAGTGAGAGCAGGTGATTGTTGAGGGTGTTACACAGAGACTCTGACAGTCGGGGATTTCAAACTTACAAACTGCTGATAAGACCTTCACCTCTGTCTCTCTCTCTCTCTCTCTCTCCTGCACTCACACACACAGCTGCTCAAACACTTTCTCTTAATGCTCTATCTGTCTGTATCAGTACCTCAGAGAGAGAGTCAGAGTTATTTAACTCTGTATTTAAGTATTTAACTCTGCTTATTCTTTATGTTGGAAATTTTTTACTCACCACTTCTAAGAAAAAGTCAACGTGTGGCCTTTTATGGACAAAAAACCTCACCGGGTGTTTATCTATCACCACCTACACACACACACACACACACACACGCACACACACACACACACACACACACGCACCCACGCGCGCAAATGCGCGCGCACAAGCACACACAGGAAAAAATAAACATAAAAATGTCAAATCACATTAACAATCTCAGTCAATTTTCTGCTCACTGTGTGAGTGTGTGTGTGAGTGTGTGTGTGTGTGTACCTTGAGGATGAAGTCCGGCGGAGTTCCGGGTCGGACTGTAGGCCTCAGCACCCCATCATGGTGAGAGTGAATCAGAGTCTCATCCAGATCCAGAACCAAGATCTTCCTCTTCACTGCATCTGCACACACAGATCCTTCAAAACTAACTGCACAGACTGACAGCAACTGAGTGTGAGAGAGAGAGAGAGCGAGAGAGAGAGAGACAGACAGAGAGACAGAGAGAGAGAGAAAGAGACAGACAGAGAGACAGAGAGAGAGAGACAGAGACAGAGAGAGTCAGAGAGAGAGAGAGACAGAGAGAGAAAGACAGAGAGAGAGAGAGAGAGAGACAGAGAGAGAGAGAGAGTGTAAATCTTGTGGCGCCCCCCTGTGGACAGACAGATAAACTCACTGAGTCTGTTTCTGGATGCCGGAGAGAGGGGTAACGTGTCATAGCGCACCGTCTGGTACTGAATTATCTGTAGATGGAGAGAGAGAGAAACATTATTACACTCTGAACACAATAAACTCTCACATTTCACAAAACACTGAGAGTTTTATTACTGAACCTTCTTTCATTTAATGGAAACAGTGAGTGGAATCTTATGGCCTCCAGTTCAGCACAAAGCAGTAAATGAGGGTGGGGTCACAGTGGGTGTGGCTTAAATTCTGAGGGAGGAGCCTGTACATTAGAAGTGATTGACATCTGAGTTTCTTATTCAGTTCATCCGTAATGCAGATTATTCCACTGTTTTACTGACACACACTCTCTCTCGCGCGCACACAGTGTGTGAGCTCCGGAGGGTCTAAGGGAGAAAGGATATGAAACACTGGGGCACTATTTATATCCCCTTCACTCCAGCTGTCAGAGCACGTCAAGTGTCCTGGAGGAGACTCCGATCTGCTTACGATAACGTACTGCTCCTTTAAATCACTGAACCGCACAATTACACACACCGCCGCTTTAAATCAAACAGGAAGCAGGAAGCAGCATGCTAACATTACTGCTGCTCCAGGTTAATTATTCTAATGAAAGGGCAGAAGCAGGTCACGACCACAGAGCTGTGTGTGTGTGTGTGTGTGTGTGTGCTTATTTAGCCGTGTTTATGTGTTTGAACTTATGTAGATGCCACACTGTGTGGAGTAAAGTAGTAATAAAGGTCTGTGATAAATAAAACACAGCCAAAGGTCATTCACTAGACCTTGTTTGCCTGAGGATTTACACACACGCAAGCNCAGTGAGTATAGTGTGAGGTGCTGACCTGCGCAGGTGTTTCCTGAGTGTGTAACAGTAGCAGTGAGTATAGTGTGAGGTGCTGACCTGCGCAGGTGTTTCCTGAGCGTGTAACAGTAACAGTGAGCATAGTGAGTGCTGACCTGCGCAGGTGTTTCCTGAGTGTGTAACAGTAGCAGTGAGTATAGTGTGAGGTGCTGACCTGCGCAGGTGTTTCCTGAGTGTGTAACAGTAACAATGAGTATAGTGAGTGCTGACCTGCGCAGGTGTTTCCTGAGTGTGTAACAGTAACAGTGAGTATAGTGAGCAGTTTAAGCTCCTTACCGTGCGCAGGTGTTTCCTGAGGATGTAAAGGATGAAGCCCCAGATCCTGGACGCCACTCCGAGGAAAGTGCGGAGTCCGAGTAAACACTGTCGGGTCTTCAGCATGCTGGACCATAGGACACACCGCTTAGCACTGTGATTAGCACTGCACCTGGGTTTATTAGCCGCTCACACAGTCCCACAGTGGCGCTGCTTCAGCGCGGAGACTCCCAAAGAACCGAGTTAAAGTTAAACTCTTCACACCAGTGTGTGTGTGTGTGTGTGTGTGTGTGTGTGTGTCTGAAGCGCTGCGCCACGCACACACACTCCTGCAGCTAACAAGCTAACACAGGGCAAACTGAAGAAACCTGGCTCCACTGAGTTGGCTTAGCATGCTAGGTTAACTTGACTTGTTTTCTATCTGCCACCTAGCAAAGCTAAGCTAAGCTAGCAAGCCCTTGGACAATTCGTCCGGAGAAGCGGATAAAAACTCCACGAATCGATGGAAATTTTAAACTAGTACAAAAAGCTTCGACTTTATTCCCCACCGCGTGTGTCACAGCGTAGGGAGGAGAGAGTCCGCACACACAGCGTCAAACAGCGCTTCCGAGACAGACATCCAGGAGCGAACTGTGAGCCGCCATTACTGCCCTGCCTACGTCACTTCCGGAGGGGGGGTAGTGATAGTGGGGGTGAGAACGCGCGCTCTCTAGTGTCGAGAGCGAGTACAGCTCAGAGCAATAACACTTCCTTTATAAATACACATTGCAATACACACACACCTCACATATACACACACCTCACACACACTTCACATATACACACACCTCACACACATATCTCACATATACACACACCTCACACATACCTCACATATACACACACCTCACACACACTTCACATATACACACACCTCACACATACCTCACATATACACACACCTCACACACACTTCACATATACAAACACCTCACACACACTTCACATATACAAACACCTCACACACATATCTCACATATACGCACACCTCACACACACCTCACACATACCTTACATATACACACACCTCACACACACCTCACATATACACACACCTCACACACACCTCACATATACACACACACACACACACACACACACTTCACACACACCTCACATATACACACACACACACACATCTCACATATACACACATACCTCACACACACTTCACATATACACACACACACACACACACCTCACACACACCTCACATATACACACATACCTCACACACACTTCACATATATACACACACACACACACACACACACACACACACACCTCACACACACACCTCACACACATACCTCACATATACACACACACACACACACGTTCATACATAGCCTGTTAATTAACATATATATAAATACAGAACAACGCTAACAATATAATAAATCAGAATTTGATGTGTGTGTGTGTGTGTGTGTGTATACATATACATATACACTCCTGAACAAAATCTTAAGACCGGGGGAAACATTCCAAGTATTCGCATTTCATGCTGGTGGATCATAACCAGGTTGTAAAAACTGCTTTAAAATGTCAAAAGAAGAAAAAGGAACAAGAGACAAAAAATAGAGAGTAGACAACTGTGTGGTTTAAACTTTGTGGTAACAGTTTGGGGAAGAAACACATATGGGTGTGATGATCAGGGGTGCACATACTTTTGGCTGTATGTTAATTTCTTATGGCATTCAAAAGACTAAAGTATGAACATTTAAAATCCTTTCTTAACTCCTTTCATTTATTTTCCCCGTATCTCTAGCCTCTGTGTTAGTTTCTAATTGTACTGTACATTTACTTACTGATTTATATTTATACAGTACTCTGGCGTAACTGAACCCGGAAGTGTTTGCCGAGACACAGCTGTGACGTCATCTCCGTGCGACGGAAGTGGAAGCATTTTCACTGTAAACAAGCGCCAAGTTCCTCAATGAATGAACCGTAAATAAGCCGTAACGCCCTGCTGGGGTTAGAGTCTCCCAATGCAGTGCGATAACACAGTCAGTCATTTATAACCACAGCAGTGTTGGTGGAAGTGTGAGGTAAAAGGTGAGTGTGTGTGTGTGTGAGAGAGAGAGAGTGTGTGTCCTCACAGAAACACCGATTAGCCGGAACTAGGCTAAGCTAACATCCAAACCGCTTTTCTGGATAATGTGTCTGTGTTAAAGCCTAATTATTTTATATTTCATTAATACTTGAATTTTATATTCACGAAACAAAATGTAAATGTTATTTTAAACGGTAAATAAACAGCAACACTTAGCTTCATCTATAACTCATATACAGTAAATTAAATATCTATCTATCTATCTATCTATCTATCTATCTATCTATCCATCTATCACTCTCTCTCTCTATCACTACAGTGTCCCAAAAGTCTCCATACATAGGAGAAAATTAACACTTTTCAACAAAAAGTCTTCCAAAATGTTTCATACATTGTGTGTGTATATATATATATATATTCTCAGATAGTCCTTAAGAACGCTTTTGAGAAAAGAAGAAGGTGTTGAAATCTTTCTCATGGCTGGATCAGGAAACTGTCTCATGGTTGCAAATTCATAAAGACTGGAAGTGCTGTGGACCAAACAGAAGTGACGCCCAGGAACATCCGCTGACGAAGACACAACCGCCGTGCTGCTGACAAACACAGTCCCCTGTGCATGGACACTTCTGGGACATGCTGTGTATATATATATATATATATATATATATA
>JAKKZN010000067.1:7500-10000 GCA_033441825.1 Pangasius elongatus | reverse complement strand
ACTCCCTACGCCCTACGCCCTACTCCCTACACAATACACCCTACGCCCTACTCCCTAAACAATACACCCTATGCCCTACGCCCTACTCCCTACACAATACACCCTACTCCCTACGCCCTACTCTCTACACAATACACCCTACTCCCTACACTGTATGCCCTACTCCCTACGCCCTACTGCCTACACAATACACCCTATGCCCTACGCCCTACTCCCTACACAATACACCCTACGCCCTACTCCAGCACAAACATTTAGTGTGAGTAGAAATCACATAAATCACCCGGACATGGAGAACACGCAGCCGGCGCTAAGTAAACGATTAGATAATTATATAAATAACGAGAAACATTTTGTGTCACATTTAGAATTTATTTTCTCAAATCTCCAGAACACAGTTCACTAAAAATCTGTAGAAAAAACGCAGCAGCCTGAAACACACGGCGTGTTTGATTCGTTTCCTGCAGTGAGTCGATTCAGAGTTGAATCACTTTCACACTGAGAGTTCACTGGAAGCAGACCGACATCACCTCGCTCGGACCCGAGTGTGAGCACCTGAGTAACCACAGCGGGGAGGAGGACACACCAGGGTTCTGTTCAAACGCACCAAACACTGTGTGTGTGTGTGTGTGTGTCTGTGTGTGTGTGTGTCTGTGTGTATGTGTGTGTGGGGGGGTGTGTGTGAGAGAGAGAGAGAGAAAGAACCCTAATTGTGTTCACTACATAGGGCACCTCAACACGGTCACTGTGCGCTCTCTCCAAACATCACCCCCTACATTCACTACATTCTTCTGCTGCTCATCCCTCCATCACTTTCAGCTCATCCTATCCACAGTATCTCCATCAGTAAGAGTGTGTATGTGTGTGTGTGTGTGTTTGCAGCACATGGTGAAGTACCTGCAGGCCGAGGCCATGAAGAGAGAGCAGAGGGAGTTCTACACAGGCTGGAAAGGGTTCTTCAAAATGGTGATTATTTTCCATCATCATAATAAACATTTCTGTGCTGGAGTTTGTGTAACTTTTATTTGTGTGTGTGTGTGTGTGTGTGTGTGTGTAGAATGTAGCGAGGCAGAATAATGACAGTGACTGTGGTGCTTTCGTCCTTCAGGTCAGTTCCATCTGTAAACACACACACACACACGGCTGTGTTTTATTTATTCATTATTTATTAAAAAAAAATTTTCTCTGTCTTTCTCTCAGTACTGTAAGTGTCTGGCGCTGGAGAAGCCGTTCGCTTTCACGCAGCAGGACATGCCCAGACTGCGCCGACAAATGTACAAGGAGCTCTGTCACTGTAAACTCACACTCTGAGACACACACACACACACACACACACACACACACACTTCCTGCAACACCTCTGATGTGAACATCAACATCCCCGAGTGCCTGACAGACAGACAGACAGAGAGAGAGAGAGAGAGAGAGTGAGAGAGACAGTGAGAGAGAGAGAGAGTGAGAGAGACAGTGAGAGAGAGAGAGACAGTGAGAGAGAGAGAGAGACTGAGTGAGAGAGAGAGAGAGAGACAGTGAGAGAGAGAGAGAGAGAGAGACAGAGAGAGAGAGACAGTGAGAGAGAGAGAGACAGTTTGTCCTACAGTGGGACACGTTGTTTTGTTCCTCTTTCATGTTGACGCTTTGTTTGTTTTGTTAAATTTCTTGAAATGCCAAATGAATCTGTTTAAACTTCAGGACGATGTCATGTTTTTGATAAATACGGATAAATTAAAAAAAAAAAAAAAAAAAAGATGTCTCAGTGAAACTGTTATTTGGTGCCAGATATTTCCTTACAGTAATCATTTTTGTAAGTTTGTTTATTTCAGGTTATTGGTGTGTGTGTGTGTGTGTGTGTGTGTGTGTGTGTGTGTGTGTGTGTGTGTTGAATGAAACTTTTAAAGGATATATTCAGACTACAGTTGGGACCACAGCATTTTCTTTCTTTCTGCTCGGTTTGTGTGTTTGTTTGTTTAAGTGCTTGTGTGATTTGTGTACACACTCACTGTAAATTAAACTGTTTTATATCTTTTCAGACGTGTACGATGACGTAACGTGATAATAAAGATGATATGAACAGCACAGCTTCACTCATAGCTATCTACACACACACACACAAACACACACACACACACTTCTGTGATTTGGGGTAAAATCGAAATAAAGACGTAGAATCATGAATTATTATAGTGATGAGAAAAAGCTTTATTTTCTATGAGTCTATTTGAAATATATTGTAATATTGTAAATAAGAACTCAGTCGTTTACCTCAGGGAGCAGCAGGGGGTGCGTTCACACCGTCACTTCCTGTTTCTGAAGGAAGTCCTCTTCTCATTTCCTGTAACAGTGCTGTAATGTTTCTGTGAGATCAGAAGGGGGCGACACCACTGGATGGAAAAGAGCTTTATTATCCTTAAAACGTCTTAAAGTGCAGCTACACGCTGTGACGTCACTCATGATGATGATGATGATTATTATTATTATTATTATTATTATTATTATTATA
>JAKKZN010000067.1:0-2500 GCA_033441825.1 Pangasius elongatus | reverse complement strand
GTCATGTCCATGGTCAAACCGGATCAGGTGTCTCCGTCCTCGAGCGGCGGTGATCTGAATCAGCCTCGCGCTCCGTTACAGCCGGACCTGAGGGACATGATCAGCATGTACATCCCGAGCGGAAGCGGAGACACCGGAGACGTGCAGAGGAACTACACGGCTAACCTGCAGCAGCATTACCTCAGCGGCTCCGCCTCCCTCACACACATCTGAACACGCCCAGGGTGTGGCTGTGTCTTCACCTGGGTCATGTGACTCGATTAACAAAGAGCCATGATTAATGAGGTGAAGTGAGAGAGCGAGCTGTGTTCATAATGAGAGAAAAAACACAGAGAAACTGAGATCAGGCCTCTGATATTCTCTCATTCACATCTCCGGGGTCCGGTAGCATCATTCTGCTCCGGTGGGCTAACAGCACTACACACACACACACACACACACACACACACACTGTGGTAAACTCACTGCTGCTTTCAGTTGAAGTTAGTTAGATGAAGTTTGATGATTTAGAGAAAAAAATGTAAAAGGATTTTTAAAAATATTTGCACATGACATTAAGACACACACACTGTTCACACACTGTTTTAAAAAGTAAAGTATTAACACACAAATCCCAAACGGGGGAACTACACTGTAATTTCTAGTAAGAGACTGAAAGAAAAACGCTGTATTTGTGTAAAGATTGGTTAAATGTTTTTGTTTTTTACGTATGAAGGTGTTTTAGATGAGAGTGTTCAGGTTTTTATAAACATTCCTCTTTCTGGTGTTTTAAAGCCTTTACAGTGACGAGAAATCACAGCAGAGTTAGACACACACACACAAACAAAAAGAAAAAGTAATAAAGTATTTTATTATTTTTGTATCTCTGACTCGGTTTCTTCATTTACTCCGTAACACACACAGTGTTTCTCTCACTGCAACGCCACAAAAACACACACACACACACACACACACACACACACACACACACACACACACACACACTCGCAGACACACACACACACACACATTATATTTTATTAAAGCTCATTTATACAAGCAGAAATAAATCCCCTTCATTTCACTGATGATTTATTCGGTTTAACGGTAGATTTTCAGCTGCGTTTAAATCTGATAATGTGATAAAGACAAGAACTCAGCAGTTGGGCGGAAACAGCAGTAACGTCTGAGCGCTTCTTCACATCCGAGTTACTTCTGAGTGACGCTGGTTTTCTATCGTCTCTGATTTTTTACTGTACGACTTTTAAAACGAAGAGATTTGCACGTTTTTTTCGTTCTCATTATTTGCAGACTGCTGACTGGACGGATTCAGAACTTTGTGCTAGAAGAACAAAATGTCAGACAGAACTGAAGGAACATTCTCCACCTTTTTTTACATCATTTAATCTGTAAAGTTCTTTGTGATGGAAAATAAATTTCTTTCACTGTCGCATCAACAACAAAGAAAATCAGTTTAGGAATCCTGCACTGAGAGATTTCCTCCTGTCGCTTTATGAACAGGGTGTTTAATAATCACAGCTCTTTCTCAGAAGTAAAATAAGTTATTAAATAGTTAAATATTCAGGAAAGTGTTAAAGAGAAATGTGGCTAAAGACTGGAATATTTCTCTGAATGTGAAATAAAACATTTACTTTTGAATCAAATATTCGATTCATTTTATCCGGGTAAAAATGTTCCAAAGTGGCATTAATAAATGACTCTAAACATCTGTACAGCGACTGTTCCAGCTGTGAGGCGGATTATCCTGTTTGCACACACTCATCAGTTTGTGTGATAGTTGTGTAGATCTCTCTCTCTCTCTCTCTCTCTCGGCTGTGTGTGAACAGTGAAGCCACTGATTTACATTTAAAACTGAAAACTTTTCACTCTACAGACTTTAAACGCAGTATTTTGATGTTATATTTTCTACAGTGACGGAGTGAGAGTGCATAACTGCGGCTTTAACCCGAGACCCAGGAACTGTGTTTCAGCCTCTCAGAGTCCACAGGTGCACACTCACGTTCTCACACTCCTCCTTTATGCCTCTCTCTCTCTCCCTCGCTCTCTCTCTCTCCCTCTCTCCGACCCCCACTGGGTGGAAAGTCAGCCTCCTCTCCCCTCCATCTCTCTCTATTCTCATGTTAATGGTACGTTCTGGAGCGAGTAATCGGGGGCTTGCAGGCGAGGGGGTGGGGGGCATGCATGTGCTGAACTTCTAAAGAAGTTGAAGGAACAGTGTGTGTGTGTGTGTGTGTGTGTGTGTGTGTGTGTGTGTGTGAGAGAGAGAGAGAGTTACAAACACAAACCACAACAAGGGCCTAAATTCCACTGTACTGCATGTGTAAAGCAGCATGTGGTGTTTATGATTATTACAGTGACGCAAATCAACACACACACACACACACACACACACACACACACTGTCTCTCTCTCCCTCTCTCTCGCACACACACACACACACACACACACACACACACACACACACACACACACAGACACACAGACACACACACACACACAC
>JAKKZN010000066.1:9852-20616 GCA_033441825.1 Pangasius elongatus | reverse complement strand
TTACATTACACAAAAAAATTAACTTTATCACAATATGATAATTTTTTGAGATTGACCTTTATATATATATATATATATATATATATATATATATATATATATTTTTTTTTTTTTTTTTTTTTAATAATAGACATTGTTACAAAGCAGCTTCACAGAAATAAATACATTCAAATTAAATGAAACCAAAATAAATTGTAAATGTGTGAATTCATGCCTAAAGAGCGAGCCAGAGGTGAAGGTGGTGAGGAAAAACTCCCTGAGACAACATGAGGAAGATACCTTGAGAGGATCCACACTCAAAAGGAAACCCATCCTCATCTGCCCATATGAGATCCCCAAGCCATCTCCACTGCACCAAGTGGCACCATGCCCAGCAATCCCGCTGATCTTCAGGCCATCCATGTGGGTCCACCACCAGCACCAACAAGCGATCTCAACTGATGAGAACTCCAACCAGAAGTAGGGCATCAGGATGGATCAGGCAGGTCCGGTGAGCAGAATGGGTCAGGATCACTGGTAAACATTAAGTCATTGTGAGAATGTGACCGTAGAAAAGGCAGGAGACACTGCTTGCATTACAACAGGAGATTTATTGTCTCAAAATCATAGAATGCTGCAGCCAAGAGCCCAGAGAACAAAAGGTGAGAGAATAAATCCATCAAAATACTAAATAAAGTTAATTAAGAAAACTCTTCTGGTGTCCTGTCTCTACTCTAATGTGCACCTTAGACCAGAGAAAGTAACCAAAATATTTTCAAACCACAAAACAAAATAAAAAATGCAAATATATGCAAATTATAACAAACAAACAAAACTGATTTGAGACAACTTATGACATTGTCACAGCCATGTACCCTAAACACTAAGCCCTACATTCTAAACACTAAACCATACACCCTAAACCCTAGACCCTGCAACTGATATACTAAACCACACACCATAAACCCTACTCCCTAAACATTAAACCACATACCCTAAACTCTAAGCCCTACTCCCTGAACCCTAAACACTAAACCACATACACCTGTATGTGCTTCTTCCACCAAACTGTTACCACAGAGTTGGAAGCACACAGTTGTACAGAGCGTCTCTGTGTGCTGTAGCGTTACACTTTCCCTTCAGTGGAGCTAAGAGGCCCAAACCTGCTCCAGCATGACGGTGCCCCTGTGCACAAACAGGGTTCAGGGGTGCACAAACTTTTGGCCAAAAGGTGTAGAATTCCATATTAAGTAAGGTCTAGATGAAAATTCTCTTAATTATTTAATCTTAAATGCATTTTTCAAGGAAGCAAAATGGAGGAAGTTTACACCACCATACTCCACAGTATGACTACCAGCAGACTCTAACATCACGCCTGTCGCAGGCTTTGCATTTGTACGTTATAACTGAAGCTTTATGAAGTGTGACGTTTTTGCGCATGCGCGGTACAGATCAGGCACCATCATCATCATCATCATCCTCGCTACCTGATCCGCGTCCACGCGTGCGCAGATAGGGTAACCAACCACAGGCAGTCGTGCCACATGACGTGGCAAAGAGGGCGGAAGTGCTTGTTTGTGTTTTGGTTCTAAAAGGGAAGTAGAGAGACATAGAGCAGAAAACAGAGGACGTGTTCAGGGCTGGTGAAATTATTGTTCCAGAGAAACACGCACTTATTCCGACGTGCCTTTGTCAGAAGCCAGTGTCCTCGAACCGTCGACTGACATCCAGGTAAAAGAAGTCTTGGTGTTTGAGACAGGTGTCGCAATTCAGTGCGTCAGTGTAGCCTGTTAGCCTGTTAGCCCCAGCGGCAGTAAATAACAGGCCGAGTGCAGTGGTTGTGCTCCTGGGAGTACAGCTACACAGCATGTGTGTGAAATGCTGGTGTTACAGCTGTTCTGTCTGTATTTACTCAGGTTTGTGTCCAGATACAGCTAGCTAGCGCGCTGCACAGTAAAGCTAAAGCTGGCAGGCTGGGAGGGCGCTCAGGTTCATGTGACTTCCCAGCAGTTTCTCCTAGTGATTGTGGAAACATCTGGTCCAGCTCCAGGTGTCCAGGCTGGGCCTGTGCACTCTGAGCATATACAGTAGTTATTAGTGCACTGAGCCACCAAGTCCTCAGGGTGAACTTGAAAAAAAGTGGTCTGAGTTCATGGGAAGATGATAAGTATCAGACTGTACTATGGTTCCTGTGTCAGCGACAGCGAAAAGGATTATTTCTAACCTAAATATTAACACTGAACAGAGAGGCACAGTTCACTTCCTCACATCACCCTGAGCCGCCGCGTGTGTTCGGTCCGATTCCTCAGATTCCTGTGCTTGCCTGGGTGTGGTGTTCGGCTGTTTCAGTCCATCTGCCTCAAGGTTCAGCATCCTGAGATGCTTTTCTGCTCACCACGGATGTAAAGAGTGATTATTTGAGATACTGTAGACTTCCCGTCTGGCGATTCTCCTCTTATCTCTGTAATCAGCAAGGCGTTTCTGTCCACAGAACTGACACTCAGTGGATGTTTTTCATTTTCCGCACCATTCTGTGTAAAGTCTAGAGACTGTTGCGGATGAAAATCCCAGGAGAGCAGCAGTTTCTGAAATACTCAAACCAGCCACTGAGATCACATCTGTTTTCATATTGGTATTTAAATCAGATGTGGGTGTGGTCTACACTGAAGGAAACGCGAACCCTACCACTATTCCTTGGGAACAAATTACAACTACAAATAGCAATTTGTAGAACATAACGCCTGAACCAGACACCCTGAGGAACTTTCTGGAAGGCTTTCTAGCTTATATGTGGATATGTCCGTGCACTTATCAGCAATATCATGACTGCACTTTCTTTGCCATGAGCTTTATGATGTTACAGTACATTTTTAGAACATTTCTCATTTTTATTAATTCCCTGGAATAAGCAGACTTGTTATTGAGCAGCCTGTTAAAGAGGACACCTTGTGTGTTGGATCGTACCCTGCAGCCTAATTATATCTTATTTACTGAAGCAAGCTGAACATGCAGGAGAATGAGAACAGGCTCTCTGTAGAAGATAATTTGATAGCGCTTCTTGCTCAGCATGTCCGTGCTAAACAACTGTCCTGTTGTTGACAGGCCATGGAGCGAAACGCTAAGTAGATTAATCCTAGTGGCTGAGACGCTGTGGACTGTGATGCGTAAGCAGAAATATGTAGAAAATGATAGTAATTGGTGACAGCCCATGACGGATCTTGCTTGGTTTGAAAGTGTAATTCTTGACTTCACCCGAAGCAGTAGGAGCGTGAGAGACAGGCCAGTGCTTAAAATGTGAACGCAGCAGCACAGAACATTCAGCATGGTGCTCGTATTACATAAAATGTTGAAGAATGAAGCATCTTCTCAATCTGTTGGGTTTCTCCCCATTCAAGTAAATAGGAACTGGGTCTCGAGTGACAGAAAATAACCGTCTAGGAGCATTGCCAAGATGGCCAAAGAGTCCTCTGACTTTACTGCAGGCACTTCTGCTTTACTCACACTGAGCACTAGGTGACTGAACTGTAAAGCTCAGCTTGGTGTGTATTTATGGAATTTCCTGTGAATTTGCAGGATGTTTAATTGCCTGTGCACCTTGTACATGTGCACTAGGGGGCAGAGTTAAATGTCTCAACCCCGACTGTACAGAAGAACCAAAAGCTGAGCATTTCAATGGATTAAAGAGAATAGACAGAAGCAGAGAAGTGTATTTGTGGTAATATTTTAAATTTGTTGCCTTTATTCTCATACCCTATCAAGGTTTTCTTGTTTCCCCCCACGGATTTATCACTTCCTGTTTTTCTAATGTTTAGATGATGGATTATATAAGTGCTTATAACGTCACAGTCCTCTGCCAAACTCATCCCCGATCTAATTCATTTTGCTGTGCTTATCCATAAAACTCCATTTTTGTTGCATTTCACTGTAGATGAAGATAAATGCATAAATCAGGTTAGAGGTAGACTCAGGACTCGGGTACTGAAAGCTGATAGTTTGTCTGTTAGCTCTGATTAGGCGTGTGTGATTTTGCATTTAAAAATATAAATAAACAATTTGATCATCCAGAACTGTTAGCGTAACAAAGACAGGAACATGAGCGTTTCCACCATTTCAGGTTTAGCGAGTGTAGAGGAGATGTAGTGATGTAGTGATATTCCCAGATGTGTGCAGTTCTCAGGAACTGTGGCAGCCTCAAAAACTCAGCGATAGATTTTATTTCACATTAATGAACTTATTCTCCATTTTTCCTGACATTTTCCAGGTTGCAGTTTAATTGTGTTGAAAAAGCCTGCACTTTTGGTGTATTTTTAAACGATAACTCGTACAAGTGTAATCCGATGTTTTGAGAGGTGGCAGGTCTGGAAAAGTAACATAAGCAGCTATAAACATGACTGGATATGGTGACAGTGTGGTATTGTGTAGGGGCAATAATGTTGTTATATTGCAAAAAACATTTAGGTTTAATCTTGATGTATAAGAGGGTTAAGTCTGGATAAGTTAGCAGATCCGTGCAACTGCATGAAGAGGAATGAAACAGAAGGTCGACTCCTGGGCTACCTGAAAGTGCTCATTTCTCTATTTTCAGAAACCCTGTAACAGTGCAGTGTGAGTGCGCCCGAAGGAGAAGGGGACATTAACCGCTGTCATGGTCAATCAGGTAGTGGCGACTCGGCCCAGCGGGCCCAACGCGGGCAGTAAGATCTGCCAGTTCAAACTGGTGCTGCTGGGAGAGTCTGCAGTGGGCAAGTCAAGTCTCGTGCTGCGCTTTGTCAAGGGCCAGTTCCATGAGTTTCAGGAGAGCACAATAGGAGGTAAGTGACAGTGCGTGCATATGTAAGAGAGTGTGTGTGTGTGTGTGTGAGGGTGAGAGAGAGAGAGAGAGAGAGATGGGGATGTGCAACTTCATGTAAATCTTAAGGCCTCTTCTTCACACGGAACACGTCAAAGCAGAAAAAAGTGTAAAATGTCCCATGCTGCACATCTTCCCCATCATTTGAAATATTTAAGGTGGCACTGTCTCATAATACAACAGACAAATTCTCAGGAGTCTATATATCCATTTTCAGATGTATATTTACTTATGCACTTGCTAGTAAGTATTTGTTAGCCCATTAATTTTCACTGTTTTTTCTCAGACACTGTTCATCTGTTTGATCAGCACATTATTGTAGCTGCTATGTTGTGCGTTCTACAGCGTTTTGTGCTCTAAATTGCCCGGATGATACTGACAGGTTGATGTCACATGAGCTGTCTACATCCAACGAAAAGCAGAAGTTGAGACAACTCTGAAAAAATAATGCCATGTTGGCTGTTATAGAAATGTTTGGTGTGAAGAAGCCTATAGAATGGATTAAAGGCAGTCTTTTTTTTATTTTCTGACAAATCATGGCAATCATATCTCCGTGACCTGCCCACCTTCCCTGAAGGTGAAAGGTTTGTTATGGCAACTGAATAGCCAGGTAGCTGTCTGAGGTGCCAGCATTCGAATGCTGAAATCACTTGTTTGCTATCCGTTATGCCTCGTCCAAGTCAGGGAAAAGTTATGAAAACAGCAGGGTTTAATGATTATTTTATGCTGTCGTGGGGTAAGAGCATGTTTTCTGACTGCTTATTTGATATTTTTATTGCTTACTTGAACCTGGAAGATAGTAGAACTTGATAAAAATGCATAAAGCTGTAGCCTTAGCAGAAGTTTATTAAGTCGCTGAAAAAACCCACATTGTCCTCACTTGGGATTTTAGATTTTTTGAGTCAGCCTGATTTCTAAGGTTTGCCATTCATCTTAAAAGTAGATTTGTATACTGACCCCTGTCTCTGGTCATTACCGGTCCCAGCGGCCTTCCTGACGCAAACAGTGTGTCTGGATGACACAACAGTGAAGTTTGAGATTTGGGACACAGCCGGGCAGGAGCGCTACCACAGCCTGGCCCCGATGTACTACAGAGGAGCCCAGGCTGCCATCGTGGTCTACGATATCACTAATGAAGTGAGTGTGTCAGATTACTGAAGGATTTCTGATTCATGATAAAAATGTTGGGTTAGTATGTGTGTTTCTGAACTAAATGATGTCTGCAAACTTAATAATGTGTGCATTAAGCAGCCGTTTGTGTCCGTGTTCTCTCAGGATTTTAATTAATAACAACACAAATCTGTCTACTGACAAACAAAGCTAACAAAGCTAGCTGTCTCTTAGGTGCTCACTGAAATACTCACCGGTAACCTACTAGGCTTTTTCAGGTGACCGTTCTGCCTGTCTCTGCTAAGCTGTGTTGCTAACTGAAGCTGTCAGTGTTGGTTTTTATGGTGTTAATGTTGTCTGGAGGAGAAAACTGCAACTTTAGACCGCTGTGGTGTTTCTAAACAAAAAGTGAAGTGTGTGCAACCTGGCTGCAAAAAGACCCGATTTAGCAACCTGATTAAAGAATTTTACTGAGCAATCAGATTGACGTTAGCTAAAATGTTTTCCACTTATTATGGCTTGGCACTAAAAGACGGGGTGGTGTTCAGCTAAACTAACACTTTCAAACGGTGTAACCCTAGATCAGTGGCTAAACGATGCTAATGACCGGACGTATATACACATCTCATAGAAACTCCGTGTGTTTATACTCGAGAGAAACTGCAGTTGCACAAGTCTCTTGATAATAACAACTTTGTTGTTTGTTGAAATGTTAAAAACTTTACGATTACAACATCGAGGGCGTGGTGCCACTGAAAGCAACCTGATGCCATGAATGCATTTATTAGCTGAATAAAGCTAAATAGTTTAACATGTCTGTTTTAGATTAGATTAGATTAGATTAGATTAGATTAGATTAGATTCAACTTTATTGTTCAAAGTACATGTACTAAGCCAGTGAAATGCAGTTAACATCTAACCAGAAGTGCATAAGTGGCATATTTACAATAATTTACAAATAAGGATATACAGCTATGAGGGTGATATGTACAGGGGAATGGATGACTTATGTACAGAAGGTTTGAGTGGGTATTATAAATAAGGATAAATATGATGTATATGTGTGTATGTACAATCAGTGTACAGTGGGGAAGTCATGTTGAGAATATGATAGAATGTGAACAGGAATATAAAAATGAGTAAATACAATGAATACACACACACACACACACACACACACACACACACACACACACACACACACACACACATATGCATGTATGTAGGTACAGTGGTGCAAAAGATCGCATTATAATTTACGTAGTGCCAGATGCAAGATGAATGAACAGTGAAGTAAGTAACTGAAAACACATAACAGTGTACAGTGTGATCAGTTGTTCATTGTGGAAACAGCCACTGGGAAGAAGCTATTTCTCAATCTGTTTGTGCGGGCGCTAAGGCACCGGTAGCATTCCTTTATCATTTAAATTGTAGAAACCAATAATTTTTGCACAGATTAGTGAAAAAGACATGATGGTGATCTTGCTGGGTTTCATTGGATTTCGTACCAATCTCGTACCAATCAAGCTGCACAAATGCTATCTACTCTCCTAACCTTTGGAACGTTAGACAAAAAAAAAAAAAAAGGTTTTTACAATTCTGTTAAAATAATTTACTTTTTACTCTCAAATACTTAAATACATATTGTGTCACCTCTTTTTAACTTTCACTCAATTATTTTAGACTCGCTACTTCCATTTTTAATGGAGTAAGATTTTCACCCAACAGCCTCACTTTCAGTTATGTTTATTTTTTCTTTTTTCAGTCCTGCCCTCTTCCTATAATAACCCCAAAAATCTACTTGTTTACTTGGTACCTTGTATATTTTATTTTACTCAAACCTCTAGTCCAGCCCTGCATCCTGATCATGCCTTTATCTTTTTATTAATGCCAGAACTTTATGAATGCAGGCCAAACTTTGCTCAATGCTTTCAAGTGCTGGAAAACATCTAAGCAGGACCTGAAGCAAAGCAAAACCTCAGATTTGGAGGCGGTTTGACCTCTGCAATAGCCAAGAGACAGTGATGACAACATTGAGAAACCAGTGAAAGAGCCAGCAACATCTCTGACTCATAAACCACAGGTCAATACACTCTCAATTGAAGTCTGAACTGATATCTAGTTCTTGTGTCCAGCCTGGTTACCAGTATGCTGGAGAAAATTAACAACCAAAATACAAATACACTGGGAATTACAACAAACAGTGGTGACCTACCACTGTTCAAGCACCTAATTATTCTCTTGAAGTAACACGTGAAAATTTACAGTAAGTGGAATTAGCTTCATTTGTGAGAGAGTGAACAAAATCTGCATGATTGTGTAATCCAAAGCACCACTCCAAAGAAATCTAAGAACCAGTTTATGTACCCTTAATGCATCACGCAAGCATGTCACTGAAAGAAAATTCTGTTAAAACAATGTTTTTTGTGTTTGATTCAGAATACCGGAGCCTTATACTCTGTTGGAGAAAGACAATTTTTCAATCATTGACAGTTTTTCATTAAGCCAGATGACAAACACAGAGGTACCTGCTCCCCCCATTTTCACTATGATTCACAATCTGCAAGTTAGTGGGCCAAAGTTTTCCAGTAAATTGTTTTAACTGATGGAGCAACATCCTGTTTTCCATGTAAATGGCTGGATTTTGTAACAACTCAGCTGATGCCAAGCACACTCTGCTGAGCCAGGCCATGCAGGCAAATCTTCTTCCAATCCTCTTCTTCAATAACATGGATCTTTTTTTCCCAAAAGCTGCAAAACATTTATTTTCCATCATCCATCATGTGTTAATTTCTATGTTGAAACAGAAGACAAATTGAAACAATATGTTTTAAAGTCTGAGTAAACACTTGCTGTCAAATGCATACCAACACCATTGTCCTGCAATCCCAAGAATATTTCTGCTCTGAAGCTATACAGCAAAAACAATATTTAAGTTCTTTCTGCAGAATGTAATTCAGTTCAATTCACTTTTATTTATATAGTGCTGTTTACAACAGAAGTTGTCACAAAGAGGCTTTACAGAAATCTGCATACAAATTTTAAATTTATTCCTAGTGAGCAAGCCAGAGACAGAGGAAAAAGAAGCAAGGGAAAACTCCCTGAGAACATGTTTTTAATTGGTTACTTCTGTTCATTTTTTTTTTATTCTGTTCAGTCTATCTCTGCAGTAGTCATTTTACACTGGTAGAATAAAAATAGTGCTAAAAATTGTGTATAGTAAACTGTATAGTAATTGTAGAAGAAATGTAATAAATCAATATTCAGGAGACCAGATTATGCCAAATAATTCAAGCTTTATTGAAGTTTACAGCCAGAGAGATGGGCATACACACAGAGTATACCTCCACCCATCTCTCCCAACCAAGAGACACAAGCTCACAACCCCTCACTCAGCATCCTTCTACTTCAAGCTACACATACTGAAGTCCACTCCTAGTCAGCACCCTTCCATGGTAAAGCACATACACCAAAGTTCACTTACACACACAAAAGGCATTAATCATAGCAATGATTAAGTGCTGATCGCCATTTAACTCTCACGTAGATAAATGCATATTTTATTTCCACAGATCAGTACTGTGATACATCACAAAGAAAGCTGACATGTTGCTACTTACATTAACCGAGTGCATAACCCTTCCTACATGAGAGCTGGTGTGGTGTTGTGAAGTGTTGATTCATTTCAGTTTGTTCTCTACAAAGTGCAGAACGTGAATTTTCCCAGTTGGCTGAAGATTTCGGATGTCTGATGAGGAGCGGGGCAGGTGGCAAGCATGATGTGCTTAATTAAATGATATTAAATTTATCCTACTAAGTGTTTGAGAAAACCCTCATTTGTTTGTTGAGCACAGACAACATATCAGCTCTTATCCAAATCCTAATAATTAATTGTGTTCTGTAACTATCTGCAAGCCAAACTGCATTCATTTCTTTCAAATATGATTTATACTTCAGTCAATCATCAAACATCATATGTCATACTGCATTCCTCACTCAACTGCAGACACATCATCCAAAATGCATCAAACTATTTTATTCAGCTCATGACATCACCATGCATGTTAAGTGGTGTCAGTGACTGATGTTTCTAGTCATTCAAAACATTCGAACCGTTCATGCATCCTGAGAAGGAGGAGTGCAAGAAGCTCATGAACGTCAGTCCCTCAAGGACAATTTCCTCACTGAAGGTCATGGACACATTCAACTATTAATCTTCTTATGATCATTAGACCATATAATCAGGGTTAATTTAGTTGGCATGAAAGCCCTAACACTGCCAATAATGTGTGAAGAGTACCATTTAATATAAATATTTTAAATTTGATTGGTCAGAAAGTGTTGATTTATTTTCCATAAGAGGAGCTCTGACAGTAGTGTCAGCTGTAATTCAAATCACTCAGTGTATATTCTGATTGTGTAAAATTGTATCTTGTGTTTGTTACCTTACTCCATCTTGATGTGTTGTTATAGGAAAGTAATCAACTTTGTAGAGGTAACAGTAACTCCGCTTCGTTTCTTATTTGACTCTGTCCTGGGATTTTAATTTAGTTTAGTAGAATTGGGTGTCCTGACCTTAGGTCTTTTATTTTAGCATCAAAATCATATCACTATTGTCTAACAAAAACACATGATACAGTTTAAGGATTAAAACTTGCATAATAAACACATCTGAACAAATGAAATCATTTCGCTAATAATAGTGTGATACATTATTACAGCACCTTTATGATTATTTAATATTCCATCCAAATACACTGCTCAAAAAAATTAAAGGAACACTTTTTAATCAGAGTATAGCATCAAGTCAGTTAAACTCCTGGGAT
>JAKKZN010000061.1:10000-11006 GCA_033441825.1 Pangasius elongatus | reverse complement strand
CACACACACACACACTCGCACACACACACACACACACACACACACACACACACACACACACACACACACACACACACTCAGAGCTGTGTCATATACTAAAGCCATACAGTTTATTTATTCTGTAATCTCCCTCGTTCATAGACTAGAACTGGTCTGTGTTCATCTTTAGCTTTAATTTTAGGTGTGTGTGTGTAGTTTAAGGTCTTTGCGTGTGTGTGTGTGTGTGTGTGTGTGTGTACCTGTGCTACGGGCGGAGTCCACGGCCTGTTCATAGGCGGAGGTGGAGTAATGATTGTTCCTCATGTTTCTGCTCCATTCTTCCACTTGTTCCCTAATTGGGATAACGACCCCCAGAACTTCAGCTGAGTGATTCAGAGAGCGCTCTGCTGCCTCCTGAGTGGACTGCAGCTTCCGGACTACACACACACACACACACACACGCACGCGCACACACACACACATAAGCATGCACACACAGTGTGAACTCATGCGCAGAAAAAACTTGACTGGAAAACAGTGTTCACTTTATATCAAAGTGTGTGTGTGCATGTGTCACCTCTCTGGAGTGTGTTCATGTTGTTGACGAGCTCCTCCAGTGAGACCCGTGATGTCTGCAGCATGTCTCTGGTCTCCTCGATGTATTTTTTGGTGTCAGCGACAGTCGAATCCACCTCTACAATGATGCGGTTTATTTTACGGCTCCATCCCCAATGCCAGAACTCACCACTCGTTAGTGTCTTTACTACAACTTCAGCTATTTTAAGGCTGCATCCTAAACACTTCATTAGCACTAAGTCTGTAATTAATTTATGCCATTTGTGTATTTGGTTAGAAGGAACACTAATGAGAACATTTCTATCACTCAGTGGTGTTTGAAACACAGCCTGACCGTTAGCATGTGTCTGTTCTACGTTACCTGTGTATTCGGAGTTGAGTGTCACGGACTCTTTAAACACTTGACTGCTCTGCATTTTGAGGAAGTTCAGCTGGGACTTTAAACCATCGA
>JAKKZN010000061.1:0-7500 GCA_033441825.1 Pangasius elongatus | reverse complement strand
GTCTGATTTAAAAAAAAATGTTAAATGTAAATAACACCAAAGCGTTTGTTATTTAAATGAACTAGGTGATATGCAAATAATTTATGCAATATGTAAATGAGATAGGTGATATGTAAATGAGCTAAGTGTACCTTCTATTAGCACGTTAAGGGAGGTCAGATTAGCTGCTAGCATCTCAGCTAATGTGAAGCTGTGCAGTGTGTCACTATCCACCTGCTTTCCTAATGATATCACATCATCCTCCTGAACACACACACACACACACACACACACACACACACACACAGAAGCAATGAATCAACACTAATTTCAGTAAAATAAAAATAAATAAGACACACTTCTGAATATCATGCACATCGATTATAATAAGTAATAAATAAATAATAAATAATAACTGCTTGTGTGTGTGTGTTACCTGGTGTGTGAGCAGATCCGTGTCAGTCTGAAGGTGTGCTGCTTCCTCCTCCAGCTCTCCCGTGTGTTTCCTCATCACTGCTGATTTATTCCTCCATCCTACAAACTGCACCTGTACAACACCGTTATTAACACACATTACATATGACACTTTACACACATTATTCATTACGTGTACAGTTCATTTTAATGTAAACACTACCACAAACACTGCAGTAAACACTACCGCAAACACTACTGCAAACACTACCACAAGCACTACCACAAACACTGCTGCAAACACTGCCGCAAACACTACCAAAAACACTGCTTCAAACACTACCACAAACACTACCACAAACACTGCTGCAAACACTACCACAAACACTACCACAAACACTGCTGCAAACACTACCACAAACACTGCTGCAAATACTACCACAAACACTACCGTAAACACTGCTGCAAACACTACCACAAACACTGCTGCAAACACTACCACAAACACTACCACAAACACTGCTGCAAACACTACCACAAACACTACCCAAAACACTGCTGCAAACACTACCACAAACACTGCTGCAAACACTACCACAAGCACTGCCACAAACACTGCTGCAAACATTACCACAAGCACTACCACAAACACTGCTGCAAACACTACTGCAAACACTGCTGCAAACACTACCACAAACACTGCTGCAAACACTGCTGCAAACACTACCACAAACACTGCCGCAAACACGACCACAAACACTGCTGCAAACACTACCACAAACACTACCACAAACACTGCTGCAAACACTACCACAAACACTGCCAAAAAACACTACCGCAAACATTGCTGCAAACACTACCACAAACACTGCTGCAAACACTGCTGCAAACACTACCACAAACACTGCTGCAAACACTACCACAAACACTGCTGCAAACACTACCGCAAACACTGCTGCAAACACTACCACAAACACTGCTGCAAACACTACCACAAGCACTACCACAAACACTGCTGCAAACACTACTGCAAACACTGCTGCAAACACTACCACAAACACTGCTGCAAACACTGCTGCAAACACTACCACAAACACTGCCGCAAACACGACCACAAACACTGCTGCAAACACTACCACAAACACTACCACAAACACTGCTGCAAACACTACCACAAACACTGCCAAAAAACACTACCGCAAACATTGCTGCAAACACTACCACAAACACTGCTGCAAACACTGCTGCAAACACTACCACAAACACTGCTGCAAACACTACCACAAACACTGCTGCAAACACTACCGCAAACACTGCTGCAAACACTACCACAAACACTACCACAAACACTACCACAAACACTGCTGCAAACACTACCACAAACACTGCTGCAAACACTACCACAAACACTGCCGCAAACACTACCACAAACACTGCTGCAAACACTACCACAAACACTACTGCAAACACTACCACAAACACTACCACAAACACTGCTGCAAACACTACCACAAACACTGCTGCAAACACTACCACAAACNGGGGGGTGGAGGAGTGGTCAAAACTGTTAGTAATACTGATAGCAAGTCTGAAAGAACGTGTGTGTGTGTGTGTGTGTATGTGTGTGTGTGTGTGTGTGTGTGTACTCACCCTGAGTGTGTGTGTGTGTATATGTGTGTGTGTGTGTGTATACTCACCCTGAGTGTGTGTGCAGTGTAATTGTAGTATTTGAGGCGATCGTACGCTGCAGCTCCAGTAGAGATGTTCAGAACGCTGTTCCTCAACTGATCCACTGTTTTATTGGACTGACGCACATCACCAATCAGGTGCCAGATACACTCATCACAGTCTGTTACACACACACACACACACACACACACACACACACACATATCCCATACACACACAAACACACACATACACACATATCACATACACACATACACACACAAACAAACACATACACACATCACATACACACACACACACACATACACACACACACACAAAGATACAGAGTGAGATCAGCATGGGACAGACAGAAAGAAAATCTTATAAGAAATAATTATTTACTAATTCTTCTTCTTCTTCTTCTTCTTCTTCTTCATCATCTTCTTCTTCATCGGGCTTTTCCCTTCAGGGGTCGCCGCAGCAAATCATCACTCTCCACCTATCCCTATCTTCTGCATCCTTAATTAATAACTATTAACTACTTTTCAGTAATAATGAAATACTGTAATGTCACTATTGAGGTACACGTGTGTGCGTGTATGTGTGTGTGTGTGAGTGTGTGTCTGCGTGTGTGCGTGTGCGTGTATGTGTGTGTGTGAGTGTGTGTCTACGTGTGTGTGTGTGAGTGTGTGCGTGTATGTGTGTGTGTGAGTGTGTCGACTCACCAATGCTGCACTCGCTGACCTGAGACATCTCGGGTAGACACTCTCCAGTGTGGACGTCACAGTTCCCCTCGGGACAGTCGCACTCTGACCACAAATCATTACACAAAAATCATTACACATTATATGCACATTTACTTAAGAATGTGTAGCTGTGTAGAGTGTGTGTAGAAGTGCGATGTTGTATCGATTTCTGATTATTGTTTCACAGAGTTGTGAGTAGTGTTTTTATAGAACTATGTGTAGAGTTGTGTAGACCTGTGTGTAGAGTTGTGAGTTTTGTTTTGTATAGAACTGTGTGAAAAGTTGTATAGAACTGTGTGTAGAACTTTGTATAGTGTTGTGTAGAACTGTGTGTAAAACTTTGTGTAGAGTTGTATAGAACTGTGTGTAGAGTTGTGAGTAGTGTTTTGTGCAGAACTGTGTGTAGAGTTGGGTGTACAGTTGTGTGTTGTGTAGAGGTGTGTAGACTCAGTGTTGCAGCCAGTGTGTGTGTGTGTGTGTGTGTGGAGTTGTGTGTAGAGATGTGTGTAGTTGTGTAGACTCACTCTTGCAGCCGGTGTGTGTGTAGTCCCAGTAGCCGGGTAAGCAGCGCTCGCAGTAGCGTCCTCCGGCCCCTGGGCGGCACTGACACGCCTGAGTGAGTGTGTTACAGGACGAGTGCAGAGCTGCAGATGCACACACACACTTCCTACAGCCCATACAGCTACTGAACCCAGAGTGACCATCCTACACACACACACACACACAGACACACACAAATATACACACACACATGCACACACACACTGTGAGTAATCAGGAAATACGTGTGTTAGTGACACAGTACTAATACAGTGTTAACTCATTAACCACAATGACACTTCCCTGGTTACCATGACAACCTTTTAATTTCTGTAACCAAGGACGGACAGGTGTGTGTGTGTGTGTGTGTGTGTGTGTGTAAAACTCACCTCACAACGATCACACAGGTGTCCTGTAACTCCAGGTTTACAGTGACACACTCCTGTCCTGTCATCACACGACGCCGTCCCACACTGATTACACTCACACTCTGACAGACAGACAGGAGAGAGTGAGACAGACAGACAGACAGACAGACAGAGAGTGAGACAGACAGACAGACAGATAGTGAGACAGACAGAGAGACAGACAGACACAGAGAGAGAGAGTTAGACAGACAGAGATACAGACAGAGAGAGAGTGAGACAGACAGAGAGACAGACAGACAGACAGACAGACAGAGAGAGAGTGAGACAGACAGAGAGACAGACAGACAGACAGAGAGAGAGAGTGAGACAGAGAAACAGGAGAGAGAGTGAGACAGACAAACAGATAGAGAGAGAGAGTGAGACAAACAGACAGACAGACAGACAGAGAGTGAGACAGACAGACATACAAACAGAGAGTGAGACAGAGAAACAGGAGAGAGAGTGAGACAGACAAACAGATAGAGAGAGAGTGAGACAGACAGACAGAGAGAGAGTGAGACAGACACACAGAGAGAGAGTGAGTGAGACAGACAAACAGACAGACAGATAGAGAGTGAGACAGAGAAACAGGAGAGAGAGTGAGACAGACAAACAGATAGAGAGAGAGTGAGACAGACAGACAAACAGACAGACAGATAGAGAGTGAGACAGAGAAACAGGAGAGAAAGTGAGACAGGAGAGAGAGGGAAAGGGCATCATTTAGAAAGAAAGCCAAGGTTTTTGTGTTTGTGTTTGTGTGTGTTTGTGTGCGTGTGTGTATGTGTGTGTGTGTGTGTTTGTGTGTTTGTGTGTGTGTGTGTGTGTGCGTGTATGTGTGTGTGTGTGTGTGTTTGTGTGTGTGTGTGTGTGTTTGTGTGTTTGTGTGCATGTGTATGTGTGTGTGCTCTCACTGCGGCAGTCCTTGGCGCTGATGGCGTCGCCATAGTAACCGGGTGCACACCTCTCACAGTTGTCTCCGGCTGTGTTGTGGTAACAGTGTAAGCACCGCCCCGTTACATTATGACACTCGTTAAAGATCAGGTTCGGGTCTGAGTTTCCGTTACAGTCGCACTTCTTACATGAATCACCCGTGCGAGTGGGGTTGCCATAGTAACCAGGAGCACACCTGGTGGAAGGGGGAGGAGTTAGAGCCGGAACTGCCAATCATCAGACACGTAACCAATCACATGGCTTCTCTGCTGTGGTACTGACCTCTCACAGTAATGTCCAGCGTAACCGTCCTGACAAACACACCTCAGAGCCACGCCCCTCACATCACAGTGTGTAGCAAAGCTGCACACACACACACACACACACACACACACACACACACACACACAGCAACAAATATATACACAGAGGCATTTAGTATATCATTTTTGCATACTCTTTCTATTCCTCTTTATAAATCTAAACACACCAAAAGAGCTGTAAGGAATTGTGGGTAAAGGAGTGGAAGACTTGGGGTAAAGGAGTGGAGGATTGTGGGTAAAAGAGTGGAGGATTGTGGGTAACTGTACTTGTTGGTCTCCGTGGCGACAGGGCATGCACATGGCCGACACTCGTGCTGTCCTTCATGAGAAACCTGGAGAATGTAACCATCTTCACACCTTTCACAGAAATCACCTGTACTGTGATCCTGACAGTCCTGACACACACACACACACACAAACACACACACACACGAATGTCAAGGGAATTTCAGTGTGTGTGTTCTGCACTAGCTGTAATTTCTCTTACATCACTGTTATAATTAATCACTAGTGAACACTGCACTAATCAATTCATTTATTTAACATTACAAAGAAAAATGATTAATTACAAACTTTAATTTAAATTCAACGCACAAAGTAACAGAATTTTAGTTTCATCAGAATATTTATTTAATAGAATAAATAACAAAGTGTAAATGTACATATGAACTTCTTTATGTGAAATTTGTTACATTAGGTTTGATTAAGTGATAAGTTAAAATATTAATAACCTGCACTATTTAATAATAAACACAAAATATAACCGCCCATACTTCACATTTTTTAATTGTGTTTTTTAAAAGCCTTTTTTTTTTTTGTTAAAATTATGTTTCTAAATTTCCTGAAACTCACTCAGTGACAATTTTACACGGAACACTAAGTGTAAAGTGATTATATGACTGCAGGAACGGTGTAAAGATAAACAGGAAGTGATGTAAAGGAAGAGGAAATGGCATACGATGCAGATTCCAGTGATGTCCTCACAGTCTTGGGCGTGGCCTTTACAGTTACACGGCAAACAGGTGTGCTGTTCACTCAGGAAGAACCCCCGTGCACACACCTGCAGGAGAGCATCATCACACACACACACACACACACACACACACACACACACACACACACGTTTTTCCTTATAGAGTTTATTAATAAACCCAGCAAGAAGTACAAACACAACTGCACACACTACTTACAGAAGATCATGTGGGAGTAATCACACACACACACACACATACACACACAATCACACACACACACACACACACACACACACACACATACATACACACACAATCACACACACACAATCTCACACACGCACACAATCACACACACACACACACACACACACACACACAAGCATTTCAGTGGAAACTGCTTGTAACTGCAGTCGAGGAATTTAGGTTTTGTTTATAACTTCACTATATTGCACATTTTGCTCTTCAGAGGTAAACAGAGGGCAGTAGGGATGTGTGTGTGTGTGTGTGTGTGTGTGTGTGTGTGTGTGTGCGGGCATGTGAGATTGTGTGTGTGTGTGTGTGTGTGTGTGTGTGAAAATGAAACTGTCCCAGAATCCCTCCTGCTGTTCCTGTTGTTCTTAAAAATACTTTGCGTAGCTTTGTTCATGTCACATTTTGTTGCTTTGTAGTTTGCTGTAATCTGTTGTAGTTTTGTTATTTATAGCTCTGTTCTGACTGTGATGTATTTAGTAGTTTTGTTTTATAGCTGCAGTTTGTAAATCATTGTTGTGTAGTCTGCAGTGTGTAGTTTGCAGTGTGTAGTCTGCAGTGTGTAATTACGGGTTCCATCATTTGTAATTGTGTAGTTGTGCAGTTTTGTTTTATTAAAGCCAGTTTGTATTCCTGTTGTGTTCATACATTTATTTTCAATTCTATTCAACTGCTACACAACAGATAACTACTATACAACAGAGGACTGCTACACAACAGAAGACTACAAAATGTAACAAAAACCAACAATTAATACAACCAAAATATATATATATATATATAAATTTGTAGTTTCTATCTAGTGATTATTTCATAGTTTGTAGTTGTTTATGTGGTTGTGGTTTTGTTGTAGTTTGTTTCATAATTCAGTGTTGCGTGTTCTGTAGTAGTACAGTTGTGTGTTTGTATTTTGTGTTATAATAGTTCATGACTTCATGATTTTGTACTTCATAAGTCAACACACAATACGACTCTGTTCCTGCGGTCTGAGCCTGCTCTGTCTCACATAATCAAACGAGCATTTGTGCTGCTTACACACACACACACACACACACACACACACACACACACACAGAGCTATGATGCATTTTTTCCACACTGCACTGGGTGTGTGAACGTCTCAGAGCGACTTTCCTCACTGATTTTCACACACACTTCATACTAGTGTTACTACTGACCTCTATAACCTCTCTCTCTCTCTCTCTCTCTCTCTCTCTCTTTCACACACACACACACACACACACACACACACACACACACACAC
>JAKKZN010000060.1:13267-31512 GCA_033441825.1 Pangasius elongatus | reverse complement strand
GAAGCATTAAACACGACCCAAAGTCATTCTACAGTGTCTTCATTCAAGTCTGTTCGCTATCTGCCAAACTATACAGGTGTCTAGGGAGGGCAGAATAGGGGTGCTCAAGTCACCTTACACTGAGCCAGATTACTAGTTCCCAATCACTTATAGAGATAGCCATCATCAACCCACTCACTCACTCACTCATGCACTCACTCACTCAGTCAGTGTTTAGGCAATGGGCTATTTTTTGTATTAAAACCTGTTATTCTCCCTCCTTTCTCACTAAGCACAGCTGAAACATTTACGAATTACATCTGTTTCTTTTTTTTAAAGTACAAATTTTCTTGTGTGGGAGCTATTAAAGATATCAGGGTGGGGGTGGAGTTGCCCCTAACCCTAACCATAACACTAACCCTAATGCTGGGTTGCCCCTCACTCACTCACTCACTCACTCACTCACTCACTCACTCACTCAGTGTTTAAGTAATGGGCTATAGTTTGTATTAAATAACATCTTTTTTGAGTACTCAGATATTTTTCTTCTGTTGGACCTATTAAAAATATCAGGGTGAGGGTGGGGTTGCACCTTTCCCTAACCCTGAGTTGCCCCTAACCCTAAGCCTGACCCTTGGTTGCCCCAACCCTAACCCTAACCCTAGCCTTAAACCTAACATTAAACCTAACCCTAACCCTATCCCTAACCATAACCCTGGGTTGCAACTAACCCTAACCATAACCCTGGTTTGCCCTTACCCTAACCCTAACCCTAAACCTAACGCTAACCCTAGCCCTTACTCTAACCCCAACACTAACCCTAACCCTTAGTTGCCCCTATCCCTAACCCTAACCCTAACCCTTGGTTGCCAATAACCCTAACCCTAGCCCTATCCCTAACCAACCTATAAGGGTGGGAGTGGGGGTGGAGGTGCTCAATTCACCTTGCACTGAGCCAGATTACTAGTTCCCAATAACTTATAGAGCTAGGCATCATCAACCCATCAACTCACTCATTCACTCAATCAGTCAGTCAGTGTTTAGGCAATGTGCTATACTTAGTATTAAAACCTGTTTTTCTCCCTCCTCTCTTGCTAAGCACAGCTGAAACATTTACAAATTACATCTGTTTCTTTTTTTTTAAGTACCGTTTTTCTTGTGTGGGAGCTATTAAAGATATCAGGGTGGGGGTGGGGTTGCCCCTAACTCTAACCCTAAACCTAACCATAACTCTAACCCTAACCCTGTATTGCCCCTAACTCTAACCCTAACCATAACCCTGGTTTGCCCCTAAGCCTAACCCTTGCTTGCCCCTAACCCTTAACCATAAGCCTAACCCTAACCCTGGGTTACCCCTAACACTAACCCTAACCATTGGTTGCCCATAACCCTTAACCCTAACCTTAACCCTTGGTTGCCCCTAATCCTTAACCCTAACTCTAACCCTGGGTTGCCCCTAATCCTTAACCCTAACCCTGGGTTGCCCCAACCCTAACCCTAACCCTAACAATATCCCTAAACATAACCCTAATCTCTAGCCCTTACCCTAACCTCAACCCTAACCCTAACCCTTGGTTGCCTCTATCCCTAACCCTAACCCTTGGTTGCCACTAACCCTAACCCTAGCCCTATCCCTAACGCACCTAACCTATCAAGGTGGGGGTGGGGTGCTCAAGTCACCTTTTCACTAAACCAGATTACTAGTTCCCAATAACTTATAGAGATAGGTATATCATATCATAGATATCATCAACCCATTCACTCACTCACTCTGTCAGTCAGTCAGTGTTTAGGCAATGGGCTATAGTTTGTATTAAAAACTGTTATTATCCATCCTTTCTTGCTAAGCACAGCTGAAGCATTTACAAATTACATCTGTTTCTTTTTTTAATGGCACTCAGCTATTTTCTTGTGTGGGAGATATTAAAGATATCAGGGTGGGGGTGGGGTTGCCCCTAACCCAAATCCGACCCCTAACCCTAATGCTGGGTTGCCCCTACCCCTACCCCTAATGTTGGGTTGCCCCTAACCCTGACCATAACCATTGGTTGCCCCTAACCCTAAACCTAACACCTAACAATAACCCTAGCCCTATCCCTAACCCTGGGTTGCCCCTAACCCTAACCTTAACCTTAACCCAAACCCTAGCTCTATCCCTATCTCTACCCTATCCTTAACACACCTAATCTATCAGGGTGGGGTTGGGGGTAGGGGTGCTCCAGTCACCTTCAACTGAGCCAGATTACTAGTTTCCAATCACTTATAGAGATAGCCATTATCAACCCATACAATCACTCACTCACTCACTCCCTCATTCAGTCAGTCAGTGTTTAAGCAATATGCACTCTGCTATTTTTCTTCCATTGGAGCTATTAAAAATATCAGGGTGGGAGTGGGGTTGCAGTGGAATTGCCCCTAACCCTAACCTTTGGTTGCCCTACCCCTAACCCTAACCATAGCCGTAACCCTAACCCTGGGTTGCCCCTAACCCTAACCATAACCCTGGGTTGCCTCTAACCCTAACCCTAACCCTTGGTTGCCCCTAACCCTTAACCCTAACCCTAAAACTAACCCTAACCCCAAACCCAACCCTAATCCCTAACCCCAACCCCTAATTCTAACCCCAACCCTAACCCCAACCCCAACCCTAAATCCTAATCCAGCCAGTGCCGCCTGGCGCCATTTCTGGACATTCACCTAGGTCTCTTATTGGGCCAATCACTAGCACCTGGGAGGAAAAAAAAAGAACAAAATATTAGATCACAATAACACAATTAATAAATAGGGAATTAACTGAACTAGGACATCAGTGATGCACATTAGAGGACTATCACATCCCAGTCTAGGGAGAATCCTCATTGTAAATAATATAGTATATTATATTATTTTATTATATCATTATCCTATTATGATAACAGTGACATGTTCATTGAATGCTGTAGATCATTTTTAAAACACCATGTTTTCATTATTAAACTCTTTAATGTAAGAAAGTAGCTAAATTTATAAAGAACAAACATACAGAATTATTTTTCCCAATATTTTCAGTTTGATTTCAGAGCCCTTTTCAAATTGACCAATAGCAGATGAGAGTTTTTTTAATTTGGTCCGTTGGAAGAAAAGGGGCGGAGCCTTCTCTTAAAATAGGCAGCAGCTGCTACCAGGCACTCATTTGTCAGACTGAATTGTGCAGCATTGCCATTGAGCCTTTCAGTTTAGAACTCACCCATCTTACTGTTTAATTTAAGTGTTTGTCACCATTTTAATTTTTTAATTTCGCTCAAGATTCATTTGATTTTTTTCTTTAAATAATCTTTAATTTTATCTTCCCCTTAAAAACCTTTTTTCCTTTTATTTTTTTCCTTATATTTATTTTTGCTTAATTATTTGCCAAACACTCCCCCCCCCTTTTTTCATTCAAGACTCATTTTATTTATTTCATTTAAAGAATCTTTAATTCATTTTTTAATTCATTTGTTCTGTATATTTATCTTTCACTTTAAATAGTGTTTTGGAATAGAAATTATTCTCTCAGAAAAACGTTTTTTCAACTTTTTTTCTGAGAGAATAATTTCTATTCCAAAACACTATTTCTTTTAAGACCTATTTGGTTGACTTCATTTAAAGAATCTTAAATTAATTTAATTTTTATGTTTTAAAAGAAACATTTTTGTTCTGTATATTTATCTCTCACTAATTTTTCACCTTTTTTTCTGAGAATAATTTCAATTCCAAAACACTCTATAAAAAAAGTTCTCCTTTTTTACTATAAGGCAAGTCAATGCCTGATGAAGTTTTGAGATAAACCGAAACGTTGCGCAACTGACTTGCATTTTCATTTCATTTCATTTAATCCAAAATGTCTTTTTATTTAGGACCAAGGGCTGGTCAATATAGACTACCTTCTAGACCAGCTTCTCGGCCTAATTATATTTCTCCTCACCCCAGACTAATTTCTCTCAAGTGAGAACTTTTTGGAACCATGGGGAATGCCCTTCCAGGCACTCCCCACAAAGAATAACCCTTCTTCTCAACGGCTAAGACCTACACCTAGAAACTTGAGTGCAGGCCATAAACGTGTGGATTTCCAGAGACCTAGATCTCTTCACAATAAATTCACACAAAAACAATCCCAACAAAAATTGTTCAGTTCAGAGATCCCACAGTAGACAAAATAACAAACCCTCACTTACTCACAATAAACAGGACCCAAATTACCAAAAGTTTAGATCGCTAGTTAAAAAAATATTCAAACTTCTTAGGTCACATCACCATCAGCAAAAAGTCTTAAGGGACCAAAACACAGAGCCCACTACCTTTTCACGGCTCACACACTACCTTACAGAGGTGATTAAACCAGCTAAAATGACATCCCTAACCAAAACATTAATAGAGGGTAATGCAAAGAACAGGGCCTATACAACCAAATTGATCTTACAGGATCATTACACCCAGTGCATTGCCGGGGAGGGAGAGGTTTTGGCTGATTGGCTCGTGGATGACTGGAGGTCGGCTTTTGCCATTGCCGTAAAATGGTACCAGAATAAATTTTTAAAAAAAAGACACATGGCAGAGCCGATCGAGGAGGTAAAAGCGCTGCTCACCTCACTAGCACGCAAACCTGATCAAGCTCCCCCACCCTCTGACATTGCCCCACACGGGGGGGGGGGGGGGGGATTCCGAACACCACGGAATTTCCACCACTAACCTGAAACTGGTACTCCCCTCCACCAAGCCCCAACACATCACCACCTCTGCAACCTAGCTCTTTACCACCTATACCGCTCCCACCCAGGACACCCAGAAAGCCCAGAGTGGCTGTAAAAAAAAAAAAAAACCTCAGCACCTGACAGGAAAAACAACAATCTAAAAGACCTGTTGGTTAAAAGCAAATTAAGACCACTACAGAAGAACAGAACAAGGGACATTGCAAGGACCAAATTTCGACCCAAATGCTACATTTACTAATCCCAGCACAAAAGAAATTCGGCCAATTTTAAATCTACGGGTCTCCAATTGTGTTTATTTAATTTATTGCAATAAATGCAGTGTGCAATATGTGGGGGAAATGGGGAATGCCCTGTCAGTGAGAATGACCCAACATCTCCATAATATCAGGAAGGGGAAGGAGACACACACATGGATTGTGTGGCATTTTCTGCACCATGACCTGAGAGAACTGAGGTTTATGGGACTCCAACACAACAGGAACTGGTCCTGTAATGCGCAAAGACGGGCAGAAGGGGGTTGCATCTAAAAGTTGGGCTCAAAACATCCGTGGGGACTGAATGAATAGGGACAATGAGGATGACCAGTGATCTGACACCAGGCAGGCCCGTGCCAAATGTTGGTCTCAGTCCCGACTGGGACCACGGTTTGGGGACCCTAGCCCTATCCCCAACCCTAATCCCAACTAATTCTAACCCCAACCCTAATCCAAACCCTAACCCCAAGACTAATCCAAATCCTAACCCTAATCTTAACCCTAACACTAACCCCAACCCTAAACTTAACCCCAACCTTAACCCTGATCCTAACCCCAACCATAATCCTAACCCCATCCCTAACCCTAACCCTAACCTATCAGGGTGGGAGTCGGGGTGGGGGTGCTCAAGCCACCTTACACTGAGCCAGATTACTAGTTTCCAATCACTTATAGAGATAGGCATCAACCAATCCACTCTTTCACTCACTCAGTCAGTGTTTAAGCAATGGACTATAGTTTGTATTAAAATGTGTTATTCTCCTTCCTTTCTCACTAAGCACATCTGAAACATTTATAGATTACATATGTTTCTTTTTTTTAAAGTACCATAAGGAACTCAGCTATTTTTCTTCTGAGGGGAACTATTAAAGATATCAGGGTGGGGGTGGGATTGCACCTAACCCTAACCCTGTGGGAGCCATAAAAGATATCAGGGTGGGGGTGGGGTTGCCCCTAACCCTAACCCTTGGTTGCCCCTCACCCTAACCCTAGCCCTAACCCTAACTCTAATCCTAACCCTAACCATAACCCTTGGTTGCCCCTATCCCTTAACCCTAACCCAAACCCTAACCATGGGTTGCCCCTAACCCTAACCCTAACACTGGGTTGCCCCTAAACCTAACCCTAACCCTGATCATAACCGTGGGTTGCCCCTAACCCTAACCCTGCATTGTCCCTAACCCTAACCTTAAACCTAACCCAACACTAGCCCAAACCTTAATCCTAACCTTGGGTTTCCCATAACCCTAACCCTAGCCCTATCCCTAACCGACCTAACCTAAAAGGGTGGAGGTGCTCAAGCCACCTTACACTGAGCCAGATTACTAGTTCTCAATCACTTGTATAGATAGCCATCAACAACCCATCCACTCACTCACTCACTCACACACTCACTCAGTCAATGTTTAGGCAATGGGCTATAGTTTTTATTAAAACCTGTTATTCTCCCTTCTTTCTCACAAAGCAGAGCTGAAATAGTTACAAATTATATCTGTTCCTTTTTTTATGTACCACATGGCACTGTGCTCTTTTTTCTTCTGTGGGAGCTATAAAAGATACCCTACCCCCTAAACCCAAACCCTATCCTAACTCTAACCCTTAACCCCTAACCATAACCCCAACCCTGACCCTAACCCTATCCTAACCCTAACCCCAACCCCAAACCTAATCCCAACCCTAAACCTAACCTTGATCCTAACCCTAATCCTAACACCAACCCTAATTCTAACCCTAACCCCAACCCTAATCCTAATCCAGCCAGTGCCACCTGGAGCCATTTCTGGACATCCACCTAGGTCTCTTATTGGGCCAATCACCAGCACCTGGAAGGAAAAGAAAGAACAAAATATTAGATCACAATAACACAATTAATAAATAGGGAATTAACTGAACTAGGACATCAGTGATACACATTAGAGGACTATCACATCCCTGTCTAGGAAGAAACCTCATTGTAAATAATTAATATAGTATATTATATTATTTTATTATATCATTATCCTATTATGATAACAGTGACATGTTCATTGAATGCTGTAAATACTTTTTAAGGCACCATGTTTTCATTGTTAAACTCTTTAATATAAAAAAGTAGTTAAATTTATAAAGATAAAACATACAGAATTATTTTTCCCAATATTTTCAGTTTGAATTCAGAGCCCTTTTCAAATTGACCAATAGCGGCTGAGAGTTTTTTTGAATTTGGTCCATTGGAGGAAAAGGGGTGGAGCCTTCTCTTTAAATAGACAGCAGCTGCTACCAGCCACTCATTTGCCAGACTGAATTGTGTAGCAGCTACATTGTCATTGAGCCTTTCAGCTTAGAACTCACCTATCTTACTGTTTAATTTAATTGTCTGTCAACATTTTAATTTCACTCAAGATTCAGTTGATTTTTTTCTTTAAATAATCTTTAATTTTATCTTCCCCTTAAAAACCCTTTTTTTCCTTTTATTTTTTTCCTTATATTTATTTTTGTTAAATTATTTGCCAACCCCCCCCCCTTTTCATTCAAGACTCATTTGATTTATTTAATTTAAAGAATCTTTAATTAATTTTATCTTTCTTTCTTTTAAAATAAACCTTTTTGTTCTGTATATTTATCTCATTGATTTTCACCTTTTTTTCTGAGAGAATAATTCTATTCCAAAACACTCTATAAAAAAGTTCTCCTTTGCCTGATGAAGGTTTGAGATAAACCGAAACGTTGCGCAACTGACTTGCATTTTCATTTCATTTCATTTAATCCAAAATGTCTTTTTATTTAGGACCAAGGGCTGGTCAATATAGACTAACTTCTAGACCAGCTTATAGGCCTAATTATGTTTCTCCTCACCCCAGACTAGAACGGCATGAGCCTCTGTCTTTCCAGAGGAGTTACAGTGATGTTGTGGCTGGGAGGTATAGACCCCCACATAATACACAAATTTACTCTCAAGTGAGAAATTTTTAGAACCATGGGGAATGCCCTTCCAGGCGCTCCCCACAAAGAACAACCCCTTCTTCTCAATGGCCAAGACCTACACCTAGATCCTTGAGTGCACCTCGTAAATGTGTGGATTTCCAGAGACCTAGATCTCTTCACAATAAATTCACACAAAAACAATCCCAACAAAAATTGAGGTTTGAGAGCAGAGTTCAGAGATCCCACAGTAGACAAAATAACAAACTCTCACTTACTCACAATAAACAGGACCCAAATTACCAAAAGTTCAGATCGCTAACACAGAGCCCACTACCTTTTCACAGCTCACACACTACCTTACAGAGGTGATTAAACCAGCTAAAATGACATCCCTAACCAAAACATTAATAGAGGGTAATGCAAAGAACAGGGCCTATACAACCAAATTGATCTTACAGGATCATTACACCCAGTGCATTGCCGGGGAGGGAGAGGTTTTGGCTGATTGGCTCGTGGATGACTGGAGGTCGGCTTTTGCCATTGCCGTAAAATGGTACCAGAATAAATTTTTAAAAAAAAGACACATGGCAGAGCCGATCGAGGAGGTAAAAGCGCTGCTCACCTCACTAGCACGCAAACCTGATCAAGCTCCCCCACCCACTGACATTGCCCCACAGGGGGAGGAATTCCTAACACCATGGAATTTCCACCTCTCACCCGAAACTGGTACTCTCCTCCACCAAGCCCTGACACACCACCACCTCTGCAACCTAGCTCTTTACCACCTACACTGCTCCCATCCAGGATTCCCAGAAAGCCCAGCGTGGCCATTAACAAACCAAAACCCCTAAAACAAACTCTGGCTGTAGTGAACGTGGATGGCATCCCGGATATGTTCACAATCAGTACACGTCCGACGACCCATGAGGTCACTGAGTCAGCCACTCCAGCAGGTATTCTGAAGCCTCGGTGCCTCAGACAACTACTGCCGGTGATCTGCCGGTAGACATTTAGACATGCAGAGGCATTCATATTCAGGGCCAGTATACAAACCGAGGTGGAGACGATAGTCCTGGCCTTCGGTATAAACCACAGGGGTCAAAAGGAGAGGGAGATGACAGTCAAACAACTCCAAAGGGCCGTAAAGATGACAAAAGAATGGTTTCCTCAAGCTGCCATATGGATCCCTCTAATCAATTACAGCCAAAACCTGAAAAAGAAAGAAAGAGATGTATTAGCAGGGTTAAATGCACACATTAAAAAAACATGCCATACTTACCTCTGTTACCGGAGGCTCAATTCCAGGTCAGTCAGGACCAGATCCATTGGACGCCGAGCTGTGCTAAGTCAGTGTTGGAACACTGGTGCAACCACCTAAACTTCAAAGCCCTGTAAACCCTAGTTGGGGGCTACAGAGGGTTCTTGAGGTGGTAAACCTTTCTAAACACTTCAGACCCACTAAAGACCAATATAGGGTTCTGAACAAGGGCTTAACATTTGTTCCAACACTGAAAATCGATAGGGACATGAAAAAACAACTCGGTCTTGATATGCAGCAGTATCATATAAGACTGGTGCTAATGTCCTATTTTAGATACAGGGGCAAGACAGAACCTTTCCCCTTCACCCCAAAAGCCAGTTGGATTCCCAGGCTGTCCCAAGTCCCCAGTCAGGTCAGAAAATTAATCAGGGCTGATAAATATGCATTCAAAACCATATCGTGGAATTGGTCACAAAAATCTACCTTGAGTATCCCTGAAAGACGGGCATTAGTCCAGCTCAGAAAAAAACAAAAATGTGGTTATTAAACCGGCTGAAAGAGGCAGTGCGGCGGTGATTATGGATAGAACTGCCTATATCCGGGAAGCTTATCCCCAACTAAATCAGCCACACTATTATCAGAAGCTGGATGAACCCCTATTTTTAAAAACAGGCCCAGAAATCAGGAGAATCCTGGAAAATTTGAAAGAAGAGGGTTTTATAAATAAAAAACAGTTAACTTACCTGATGGGATCAGACAATCCACGCCCAGGACTTTTTTACCTCCTTCCCAAGATCCACAAGGATCCTGTATCATGGAGCATCCCATTTGAGATGCCTCCGGGCCGCCCCATTTTCTCCAACTTTGGTAGTGACACCTATGCGACAGTGGAGTACATTGAACATTTTCTGAGCCCCCTCAGCACCTGACACCCCAGCTACATTTAAGGACACCTATGACTTCATTGATAAAATACGAATATTGCGCTTAGCTGTAGACTGTCTATTGTTCACAATAGACATAGACAGTCTGTACACAAACACAGACACGTCGGCAGGGCTGGAAGCAGTCCAGGAGTGGTTTACCAGGGACCCAGATAAAAACAGACCAGACAAACATTTATTAGATTTGTTGAAAATTAATTTGACAAAAAATGATTTTGAATTCAATTCGGAACTTTTTCTGCAAATTAAGGGAACGGCTATGGGAAAGCAATTTGCCCCCTCCTATGCCAATATTTTTATGGCTAAATGAGAGGAGGAAGCCCTGGTTGCCTGGCCTGTTAAACCACTTCACTATTACAGGTTCCTGGATGACATCTGGGGTGTCTGGCAGGAGTCAGAACAAGAATTTGAACAATTTATCAATCATCTTAATCACTTCAGCAAATCTATACGAGTCAAATACACACTACACTCATCCGAAGTTAATTTCTTGGACACAGTTACATACAAAGGGGATGATTTCATAGAAACTCAACAATTGCAGGTCAGAGTCTACTTTAAGGACACAGACACCCACGCACTCCTACATAAGGAGAGATTTCATCCCGAAGCATACTTTTAAAGGTGTGATAAAGTCTCAGCTCCTGCGATTCCATAGAATATGCTCCAGGACCGTGGAATTTTGGAGGGCAAGCAAAAACATTATTTGGGGCACTCAGGAAACGGGGATATTCCTGCTCTTTCCTGAGAGGGTGCCTGAAGAGATTCCTGACCTGCATAAAATGGAATGAGCAGACCCCACGAGAGGGCACTGAAATCATCCTCTTTGTGTCCACGGTCTCTGATGGCAGTACAGCCTTAAATAGAAGAATTAAAGGAAATTTCGACAAATTCATGACAGAGGGGGAAATCTTACATAAATACAGAGTCATTTCAGCCTTTAGGAAAAATAACAACCTGAAAGACCTGTTCATTAAAAGCAAATTTTTTGTCCCAACACAAAAGAAATCTTTACAATTTGGCCAATTTTAAATCTACGGGTCTCCAATTGTGTGTATTTAATGTACTGCAATAAACGCAAGGTGCAATATGTGGGGGAAACGGGGAATGCCCTGTCAGTGAGAATGACCCAACATCTCTATAATATCAGGAAGGGGAAGGAGACACACACATGGATTGTGCAGCATTTTCTGCACTATGGCCTGGGAGAACTGAGGTTTATGGGACTCCAACACAACAGGAACTGGTCCTGTAATGCCCGAAGATGGGCAGAAGGGGACTGGATCTGAAAGTTGGGCTCAAAACATCCGTGGGGACTGAATGAAAAGGGACAATGAGGATGACCAGTGATCTGACACTAGTCAGGCCCATGCCAAACATTGGTCTCAGTCCAGACTGGGACCACAGTTTGTGGACCCTAACCCCAACTCCAACCCTAACACCCTAACCCTATCCTAACCCTAACCCTATTCTAACCATATCCTAGCCCTAACCCTAAACCTAACCCTGATCCAAACCCAACCCTAATCCCTAATCCTAACCCTTAACCATAACCTTAATATCAGCCTTACACCTAAACCTAACACCTAACCCTAACCTTAACCATAACATCAGCCTTGAACCTAAACCTAACACCTAACCCTAACCTTAACCATAATATCAGCCTTGAACCTAAACCTAACACTTATCCCTAACCCTAACCTAACCCTAACCTTAACCCTAATATCAGCCTTACACCTAAACCTAACACCTAACCCTAAACATAACCCCAATATCAGCCTTAAACCTAAACCTAACACCTAACCCTAACAATAATCTTAACCCCAATATCAGCATTACACCTGAACCTAACACCTAACCCTAACCTCCACCCTACTATCTTAGCCTTACTTCTAACCCTAACACTTACCCCTACCCTTAGGACTTAGACCGATGTCCAGAACCCTAGCCTTAAGCCTAAAATATAAATAAATAAGTAAATAAATAAATAAATAAATTAGTTAATTAATTAATTAATTTTAAAAAATAAAAAAACTCAACCCTAGTATTTTGGCCTTAAGTCTAACCCTAACACCTAATCCTAACCCTGACCTTATTTTTTTATCCCCAAAAGCTTAACCCTAGTTTTTAGACCTAACCCTAGGCCTAAACCTAAGCCTTACCTTAACTGTCATCCTAAACTTTATCCTAGAATACAGGTGGATCATGACCGTAATCCTAACCTCAATCCATTCTGGAACACAAATTTAAACACCTATAATATAATTGGACAAGAATATGCATTATTCAAATTAAGCAAACTGCAGAGGATTGTGGGAGTAGGGTCTTTTAATATCTTATCTTCAATACCTCAAAAACAAAAAAAAGATAGGCCCTAACAGTTTTTTGTGTTTGCAAGCATTTAACTTGCCAAGTGAAATTAGCCGGTCATGATCTTAGCCAGTAGGTGTCACTGCTTACTCACCATAAAGGCGCAGAGCTGGCCATGTAATGACCTGGACTGGCAATCCAACCAAAAATTCCAGCTTTCGGGAGGTGATCTCTAGAGAGTCCGCCCAGTACAAGCTAGTTGGCCTGCATCAGGGTCATCCGCTGGGACTAACGACCCCCACCGACCTTGCGGGGCAGAAAACTCTGAGTGGCTTGGGAAACCTTGTGGTGTTAACAAAGAGCCACTCGCAGACAGGCAAGTTTCTCAACTGCACCTACATGTAGGCAATATAAAATAATAAAATAAATAAAATAAAATGAAATATTAAAATCAAATAGATATATAAATAAACAAACAAACAAACAAATAAAAATAATAAATAAATACATAAACTTCTTTTAATATTCACAAATAATGTTTAATATTTGCCATATTTAAGGCATGGTTACTTTTATTATAAGTACTATTTTATTAGGAATAGCATCTCCAAACAAACATGCTAGGACACAAATAATTAACAAAAAAAAATTGTTTAATAAATAAATATATATAAATACTTAATTAATTAATTAGTTAAACTAAGAATGGATATGCAAACACTGTCCAATTGGTTATGGGACACAAGCCGAGGACTGATCCACCTCAGACAAGGGCGTACAGTGTTTAAAAGGCCGAAACACCTGAAGACTCAGGTACACTGCTGATGTTGTGTCCTGAAATTCATTAGACAAGGAATATTATTCTAACACTGAGATTAAGTAATTTGTATTTACTACATTGAATTAATTAATTAGTTAAATTGAACTCACTAAATTAATTTGATTAAATTAAACAGGATAGGATCAAACTTAACACACTAATACGTATACATCAGCCAATAACCTTTCAGCTTGAAGCCCGATCGAGTTAATCCTAACATCTGACCTTTACCCCCACCTTCAGCCACCTGACGCTAACCCTTGAATCTCAGCCCTAAACCTAACAGCTCAGCCTAACACTTGCCACTTACACTCCTTTTTCTCACTCTTGTCTAGCCTTAGTTTCATCAAATGATGGTAAAAAAGATGGGTGGGTGAGTGGAAATATGCCCATACGGGCATATGGGGGTTGACCTGCTCAGTCCAGTGGCTCGCCCTCACTCTGCTCTCCCTCCCATTACACCTTAAACTAATCAAAATCCAACCGAAAACCAACAGTGGCAATTGAAAAGACCCAGTAGGTACCGGAGCTATAGCAGTGCTTAACAGGCGCCGGCCCGTGCACTTCCCTTGGCTCCCTATACAACCACAGAGTTTTTGGACTGTGATGGGGGGGGGGGGGTCATTGTAAATTTAAAAAACCTAGCTCTAACCTGAACCCTAACCCTAACAATAACCCCTGGTTGCACCAACCCTAACCCTAGACCTAACCCTAACCCCATAGCCATCATCAACACATCCAATCACTCACTCACTCACTCAGTGTTTATGCAATGGGCTATAGTTTGTATTAAAACCTGTGATTCTCCCTCCTTTCTCGCTAAGCACAGCTGAAACATTTAAAAATTACGTTGTTTTTTTTTTTTTAAGCACTGTTATTTTTATTCTGTGGGAGCTATTAAAGATATCAGGGTGGGGGTGCAGTTGCACCTGACCCTAACCCTTGATTGCCCCTAACCCTAAACCTGGGTTGCCCCAACCGTAACACTAACCCTAACCCTAACCATAACCCTATCCCTAACACACCTAACCTATCAGGGTGGGAGTGGGGGTGCTCATCACCTTACAAGTTCCCAATTACTTATAGACATAGGCATCATCAACCCATCCACTCACTCACTCACTCACTCAGTCTGTCAGTGTTTAAGCAATAGGCTATAGTTTGTATTAAAATGTTATTCTCCCTCCTTTGTCGCTAAGAACAGCTGAAACATTTACAAATTACATCTGTCTTTTTTCTGTGGGAGCTATTAAAGATATCAGGGTGGGGGTGGGGTTTCAGCTAACCCTAACCCTGGGTTGCCCCTAACCCTAACCCTGGGTTGCCCATAACCCTAACCGTAACCCTAACCCTTGCTTGCCCCTAACCCTTAACCCTAACCCTGGGTTGCCCCTAACCATAACCCTGGGTTGCCCATAACCCTAACCCATAACCCTAACCCTGGGTTACCCCAACCCTAAACCTAGACCTAACCCTAACCTTAACCCTAACCCTTGGTTGCCCCTAGCCCTAACACTTACATTAACCCCTGGTTACCCCAACCCTAACCCTAGACCTAACACTAACCCTAACCTTAACCCTAATCCTTGGTTGCCCCTATGCCTAACCCTAACCCTTTCCCTAAACCACCTAACCTATCAGGTTGGGAGTGGGGGTGGGGGTGCTCAAGCCACCTTACACTGAGCCAGATTACTAGTTTCCAATCACTTATAGAGATAGCCATCATCAACACATCCAATCACTCAGTCAGTCAGTCAGTGTTTATGCAATGGGCTATAGTTTGTATTAAAACCTGTTATTCTCCCTCCTTTCTCACTAAGCAAAGCTGAAACATTTATAAATTACATCTGTTTTTTTTAAGCACTCAGCTATTTTTCTTCTGTGTGCGCTATTAAAGATATCAGGGTGGGGGTGGGGTTGCAGCTAACCCTAACCCTGGGTTGCTCCTAACCCTAACACTGACCGTTGGTTGCCCCAACCCTACCCCTAACCCTGGGTTACTCCTTGTTCTAACCTTAACCCTAACCCTGGGTTGCCTCTAACCCTAACCATAACACTAGCCCTAGCCCTAACCCTAAGCCTAAACCTGGGTTGCCCCTAACCTTAACACTAACCCTTGATTGCCCCTACCCCTTAACCCTAACCCTGGTTTGCCCCAACACTAACCCTAGCCCTAACCCTAACACAACTAAACTATCAGGGTGGGAGTGGGGGTGGGGGTGCTCATCACCTTACACTGACCCAGATTACTAGTTCCCAATTACTTATAGAGATAGGCATTATCAACGCATCCACTCACTCACTCACTCAGTCTGTCAGTGTATAAGCAATGGGCTATAGTTTGTATTAAAACTTGTGATTCTCCCTCCTTTCTCATTAAGCACAGCTGAAACATTTGCAAATTACATCTGTTTTTTTAAGCACTCAGTTATTTTTCTTCTGTGGGAGCTATTAAAGATATAGGTGGGGGTGGGGTTGCAGCTAACCCTAACCCTGGGTTTCCCCTAGCCCTAACCCTAACCCGGGGTTGCTCCTAACTGTAACTCTAACCCTTGGTTGCCCCTAACCCTTAACCCTAACCCTGGGTTACCCCAACCCTAAGCCTAACCCTATCCCCAACCCTAACCATCACCCTAAGCCCAACCCCAACCCTGAACCTTATCCTAACCGTTGTTTGCCCCATGACTAACCCTAAATTTTGGTTGCCACTAAACCTAACCCTAGCCCTAAGCATAACCCTAACCCTTGTTTGCCCTAACCCTAGACCTAACCATAACCCTAGCCCTAACCCTGGGTTGCCCCTAACCCTAACCCTTGGTTACCCTAACCCTAACACTAACACTTGTTTGCCCCATGACTAACTTTAACCCTTGGTTGCCACTAACCATAGCCCTAACCCTTGGTTGCCCCTAACCTTAGCCATAACCCTAACCCTAACCTTAACCCTAACCCTGGGTTGCCCCTAACCCTAAACCTATCCCTGACTCACCTAACCTATCAGGGTGTGGGTGGGGGTGGGTGTGCTCAAGTCACCTTACTCTGAGCCAGATAATTAGTTCCCAATCACATATAGAATTAGCCATCACGCACCCACTCAGTCAGTCAGTCAGTGTTTAAGCCATCTTAAAGCTGTCTGAGGGGTTGGAGTTCCTTCCTTTACTTCTTTCTAGCCTCTTCTTTGGTTGTGGTCTTTGTGAAAAAAGAGAAAAAAACAACTTCTTTCTTTCAGCATTTTGAGAAAGTGCACCATTCCTGGAGGTACTGTAATACCAGGTTGATGTGTGGAGTGGATGGAGCAAGCAGTAAAGCGGTGACTATAAAATGGTAGCCAGACTCCACCCCCAACAGATACCTGGCAATCTCTTTTGTCACCGTGATAGCTATTAGAAACAGGCAGAGCAGTAGCTATAGGTGTAGGATTTGATTAGATTTAGCAATGGGCTATAGTTTGTATTAAAACCTGTTATTCTCCGTCCTTTCTCACTAAGCAAAGCTGAAACATTTACAAATTACATCTGTTTCTTTCTTTCTTTTTTTTAGAGTACACTTACCCTAACCCTAACCCTTGGTTGCCCTAACCAAAACCCTAACCCTAGCCCTAACCTTAACTCTAACCCTAACCCTGGATTGCACCGAACCCTAACCCTAGCTCTAACCTTAACCCTGGGTTGCCTCTAACCCTAACCCTAACCTTAACACTAACCCTAACCCTGGGTTGCCCCTAACCCTATCCCTAGCCCACCTAACCTATCAGGGTGGGTGTGCGGGTGGGGGTGTTCGTCACCTTACACTGAGCCAGATTACTAGTTTCCAATCACTTATAGAGATAGCCATCTTCAACCCATCCACTCACTCACTCACTCACTCGCTCACTCAGTCAGTGTTTAAGCAATAGGCTATAGTTTGTATTAAAACCTGTTATTCTTCCTCCTTTCTCACAGAGCTGAAATATTTACAAATTACCTCTTTTTTTCATGCACTCAGCTATTTTTCTTCTGTGGGAGCTATTACAGATATCAGGGTGGGGGTGGGGTTGCCCCTAACCGTAACCCTAACCGTGGGTTGCCCCTAGGTTGCCCCTAACCCTAACACTAACCATAACCCTTGGTTGCCCCTAACCTTAACCCTAACCCACCTAACCTATCAGAGTGAGGGTGGGGGTGGGGGTACTCAAGTCACCTTACACTGGCCCAGATTACTAGTTCCCAGTCACTTATAGAGATAGCCATCATCAACCCATCCACTCACTCACTCAGTCAGTCAGTCAGTGTTTATGCAATGGGCTATAGTCTGTATTAAAACCTGTTATTCTCCCTCATTTCTGAATAAGCACAGCTGAAACATTTACAAATTACATCTGTTTCTTTTTTTTTAAGCCAGCTATTTTTCTTTTGTGGGAGCTATTAAAGATATCAGGGTGGGGATGGGGTTGCCCCTAACCCTAACCCTGGGTTGCACCTAACCCTAACCCTTGGTTGCCCCTCACCCTAACCCTATTTACGTAGGCTTTATTGCCAACTTAATTATATGCCTATAGTATATGCCTATACTTGTCAACATTTCAATTAAAATATCATTAGTAAATAATATAGAACACTTTGGTGTTTGTAAACAACAGGATGCATGAGCATCCTGGCTGCAAAGAGACCTGAGTAGCCTAGCAACCTGACACTACTTTGTTATAATCTGATGGAAGAATCTATTGAATTTTTTTAGGAATCAAACGTACATTAGTTAAAATGTTATCCAGTTATTATTATGGATTACCATAGAGAGTGCTATTTGGCTAAATTAACACTCTCAAATGGTGTAACCCTAGAAAATCTGTAAGGCTTGGCACCCTGTCAGAGGCTAAATGAGGCTAAGCAGTGACATATATCATATCATATCATAAAATGAAAATATTACAAGTGTTCCACACTGGTGGATCGTAACCAGGTTGTAAGTACTTCTTCAAAATGCCAAAAGAAGAAACAAGAGCAAGCGACAAAAAATAGAGAGTAGGCAATTTATTGAAAACTGCATTTAAACTCAAACAGGCTG
>JAKKZN010000059.1:216072-229517 GCA_033441825.1 Pangasius elongatus | reverse complement strand
TTGACATTTTGAAGAAGTACTTACAACCTGGTTACAATCCACCAGTGCGAAGTGTGAATACTTGTAATATTTTCCCTAGTCTTAAGATTTTGTTCAGGAGTGTATATACACACATATATATATACATGTGTATGTGTGTGTGTGAGTGTACAACACGTATCCCAGGCATTTCTGTACCAAACCACCCTCCCCTGAATTTTTAATGTCTTCTTCTATTGTCCCACTCATTTCCTGTCTGCATTTCATGAAAAGCACACGTACCATTACCTCAATGCGAAGTCATGGCTTGGGGTTGCATGGATACTTATGGAATGGGCTCACTAATCTTTATTGATAATGTAACATTAAATGGTATCAGTAGAATGAATTCAGAGGTCTACCCCCAAACAAAACCCCCAAAACAAACAACAACTGAAAGAAGTTGCGGTATAAGCATGGAAAAGCTTGCGTGTTAGGGAGGTTAGATGCACACAATTGAAAGTGTACAGAAATGTCACTGAGAAAGAGAAGAGCATACATATGGATAAATTTCACATTTGATGTCAAAGAAAACAAGACCCTTTGTAAACCATGTGGGGCGACAATTACCGATAAAATCACAATGACCTTGAAGCGACATTTGCAATTTGAATTTCAGAGTCCTGAAAAGGTAATCGATAAAAAGTTGGAAATATTCCTTTGAGATTCTGGTCCATATTGACATGATTGCATCACTCAGTTCCCGCAGATTTTTCAGGCCCATGTTCATGCTGTGAATTTCCCTTTCTATCACATCCCAAAGGTGTTCTATTGGATTCAGATCTGGTGACTGGGAAGGCCAGTGAAGAACATCATGTTCTTCAAGAACTGTCATGTTCATGAAACCATTCAAAACATTCGCTTTGCGACACAGTGCACTATTATGCTGGAAGTAGCCATGAGAAGATGGTTAAATTTAGGCCATGAAGGGATGCACATGGTCAGCAACAATACTCAAATAGGCTGTGGAATTTAAGTGATGATTGATTGCTATTAACAGACCCAAAGTATACCAAGAAAACATTCCCCACACCATTACACCACCTCCATCAGCCTGGACTGTTGACACAAGGCAGGTTGGGGCCATGGATTCATGCTGTTGATGGCAAATTCTGACCTTACCATCTGTGTGACTCAGCAGAAATCGAGATTCATCAGACCAGGCTGCGTTTTTCCAGTTTTCAACTGCCCAGTTTTGGTGAGACTGTGCCCACTGCAGCCTCAGCTTTCTGTTCTTGGCTAACAGAAGTGGAACCCGACATGGTCTTCTGATGTTGTTACCCATCCACCTCAAGGTTTAATGTGTGCAATTTGAGATGTTTTTCTGCTCACCACAATTGTACAGAGTGGTTATCTGAGTTACTGTAGCCTTTCTGTCAGCTCAATCCAGTCTGGCTATTCTCCGTTGACCTCTCTCATCAACAAGGAGTTTCCATCTGCAGAACTGTCACTCACTCAATGTTCTTTCTTTTTTTGCACCATTCTGAATAAACTCTAGAGACTGTTGTGCATGAAAATCCCAGGAGATCAGCATTTATAGAAATACTCAAATCATGTCTGGCACCAACAATCATGCCATAGTCAAAATCACTGAGATCACATTTTTTCCCCATTCTGATGGTTGATTTGAACATTACGTGAAGCTGCTGGCCTGTATCTGCATGGTTTTCTGCATTGTACTGCTGCAACACTATTTGGGGCAGTGTTCCTAATAAAGTGCTCAGTGAATGTGTGTTTGTTTTCAGCAGAGATATTCATGTGTTTTAAAGAGACTGTGTTCCCATCAAATGGGCTTGACTGGATTGACCAATCAGAGTGTGCCATTCACCAGCACCAAAGTGCTACTGTGACAAAGTTTGTTTAGTTTGTTAAGTTTATTTAGAGGTTGGTTAGTTTACTTAGCTTCAGTAAGGTGTATTGTACATGTATATTAAGTAAGTACGACAAGTGCTATTTTCATTGTTGTTTGACTTTAATTAATTAATTACTTAATAATATGTTAATGTTAAGGTGATACATGAGGTTATGCTTCTGGTGTTAGTATGGTTGCTATGGCGAATTCTGCCTCTACTTTGTATTTAAATTGTAGTGTTGACTTAAAAAATATAAGTGGATATAGAATGTTTTTATGGCTAGTGATATTGTAGTTTATATGTAGTTAATATAGAGCTGCACAGTTTTTCATAGCTGGCATGTGTGCATTGGGTCAATCACACAGTGTATGCATCTGCCCATTAGGAATGCGGTGCTTATTATAGAGAATGCTATAGAGACCACAGGAGACTCCGCTTAGTCCAATAACATATTTGCCTGAAAGTGAGGCATAAGGATGCTCTGGTTGGAGAAAATAAGACAAAATGTATACATTATACATTATCCATTAGTAAAACAAAAAAAAAAGTACTAATGTTAACAATATGAAAGGCCATGGTTTGGGAATAACTGCACACAAAATAAAGTCTGTATCTAGGTTTCCACATTTTACTCCTGGTATTTTGGTTATAATTGATTATTAAATAGATTAAAATCTATTTAAAACACAAGCTTTTTTTCCCCAGACAGCACATCAAGACCCAAATGTTCCTGAACATAACAGAGAACAACTGATTTTGATTGTAAAGTAATTGAATGTAAAGGTTTCATGCATCAGTGTTTGAGTCATGATGCACTCCTTCAACAGAATGATCATATAAGAAAGTGCAGAAAGCAGTTCTTTTTATAGATTTCAGTAAGGGCAGGGTTAGATTCTCAGGCTGTAAATCCTAATCTGCGAGTGGATTTCTACTGTTGAATTAAGTCATTAAATTTTAATAATACATTCACTGAGGTTGCTTTTTTGTTCTATGCAACTTGCCGAGAACTACAGCCATGGGGAAAAAAGAAAGTGCATTTCAATTCTATGATTTTATTTGATATGATTAGGACCGGAAAGCTCTTCAGTGGGTGGTGAAAACCACCCAACGCATCACTGGCTCTCAGCTACCCACCATCGAGAGCATTTACAACAAACGCTGCCTGCAGAGGGCGAACGGCATTATCAATGACGCCTCTCACCCGAATCATGGACTATTTACCCTCCTTCCATCTCGAAGGCGCTATCGGTGCCTTAGCGCCCGCACAAACAGACTGAGAAATAGCTTCTTCCCAGTGGCTGTTTCCACACTGAACAGCTGATCACACTGTACACTGTAATATCTGTTTTCAGTTACTTCACTGTTCATTCATCTTGCATCTGGCACTATATAAATTATAATGTGATCTTTGCACCACTGTACCTACATACATGCATATATATGTGTGTGTGTGTGTATTCATTGTATATATTCATTTTTATATGTTCACACCTTCTGTACATAAGTCATCCATATCCTTATTTGTAATTTATTGTAAATATGCCATTTATGCACTTCTGGTTCGATGCTAACTGCATTTCATTGGCTTATTCACAATAAAGTTGAATCTAATCTAATCTAATCTAAATAACAATTGCGTAGTCCTCACCATCTTCTATAAACAAACAAATAATGTCAGGTGACAAAAAAAAGATGACAGATTTCAATATGTAGTCATTTTTTGCCAAGAAGTAACCAGTCAGAAACCAGGTGGGGAAAAAAAATTTGTGCACTCTTACTACTTCCACAATCATTAAGAGAGTAATTAGCAGCCAGGTGTTACTAAGAGTAGTTCATCAGCAAGAAGTGTGACTAGCACTCAGGCATGTATCTACATCATGACAAGAAGAAAGGATATCAGCCATGACCTCAGAGAAGCAACTGTTTCTGCTCATCTACTCTGAGAACAGTTATAAGGCCTTCACCATTCTACAGTGAGAAGGACTGTTTATAAATTATTCAAGATTTTTTTTTATTTTTAACAAATGGAGAGCCTTCAAGACAGTTGCCAATCTTTCCTGGAGTTGGCGTCCCAGCAAATTCAGACCAAGGTCAGACCATTTAATGCTCAGATATAAAGAAAAACCCAAGAGCTACATCATGTGATCTACAGGTCTCTGTAAGCACATTAAATGTTGGTCTTCATTACAGCCCAATCAGAAAAAGCCTGAAGAAGTAAGGCTGTAATGGAGGGGTAGCTAGGAAAAAGCCACTTCTCTCCAAAAAGAATAAGGCAGCACAACTGAGGTTTGCAAAATTGCATCTGAACAAACCACAAATGCTCTGGAACAATATCCTCTGGACTGATGAAACCAAAGTAGAGATGTTTGGTTATCATGTATAGCACCATGGTTGGCAAAAACCAAATGCAAAGTATCACCACAAACACCTCATACCAACTGTCAAGCATGGTGGTGGTGGGGTGATGATTTGGGCTTGTTTCACAGTGACAAGACCTGGGGAACTTGCACCCATTGGGATGCTGATGAACTCCATTTGATACAAGAAGATTTTTGAGATGAATGAGTCCACTTGCAACGAATCCGGCCTCTGTGGTTCCCCCTGATCGTCTCCAGAGGTCACCATCACCCGAGTATTGACTTTCCCCCTCTAAACTCCATTTCCCATCACCCCTTGCATAGCACTGATTACGAGCTCACCTGCAGCTCGTTACTGGAACTACTTAAGCCTCAGCCTCACACTCATTCTCTGTGAAGTCTAACATTTCTGAGCACTACTCTCTTTGTTACTGGATTACTGTGTTTGACTCTGGACTGTTCACTCTCGCTTCGTGTTTGTTTGCTGCCTGCCCCAACCATTCACCTGTCTTATTACTCTGCCTTTTGTCTCACCTCTGATTGCCTTGTTGCTGTCGCTCAATTACACCTGTTCTACTGTGTCTTTCTTTATTAAAAGCTGCATTTTAAGCAGCTTTATTAAAAGGATCCCTGCTCCGGTGACTCGTCATTACAGAAGACTTCGCCTACTCTCAATCCAGCAGCCGTCTACAGACTCTCCACCGAGGTCTCTGCCCAGGCAAACATGCTAGCGGCTCACCAACAGCAGCTAGCATGCCTCGCGTCCCTCACTGATAATTTAGTAAAAACTTTACAAGCGCTACGGCTACCCCCAACTGAGACTGCTTCGCCGCCATTAGACCTAGCATCCCAAGCACCTCCTTCGAGTCACGCTACGGCTAGCCCTCACTTAGCTTATCCGAAGAAATTCGATGGGACACACTTGAATCTCTCCAGAGGAGAGAGATCGTCGTTATCGCAGAAACCTCTGCCTCTACTGCGGCCAACCCGGCCATGTGAAAGCCTTCTGCCCAACAATACCCAAGCAACACGCTCCCTCTGAGGTGAGTCAATCATCTCATGCTTCTAAGTGTATCAAAGTACCAGTTAAACTAGCCACTAGTGGCAGTGTGATTGGGACAATGGCTCTGATTGATTCTGGAGCAGCTGAAAATTTTATTGACGCTAACTTCGCGAAAGTTCATGACCTTCCTCTCATACCCTCTAAATCTCCTTTGGCAGTGGCAGCGTTAGATGGGAGACCTCTGGGCGCCGGCCAGGTCCGGTTCACCACCAGTGACGTCTGCACTCAGAAACCATCCATTTCTATGTCATACAAGCTCCCAATAGCCCGGTTATTCTTGGACTTCCCTGCCTTCAGCTTCACGAGCCCCAGATCTCATGGACTGAGGTCCAAATCACTCAGTGGTCAGCCAAGTTTTTTTTTCCGCAGTGTCTCCAGACTCAGGAGCCGACATTACTTGAAACAGCTACTATCGAGATGGACCTCTTACACTCGGCTAATCTACCCTCAGGGTATGCCGAATTAGCTGAGGCATTCAGCAAATCCAGCGCTACCCAGCTACCGCCACATCAGCCCAGCGACTGTGCCATTGAGCTGCTCCCCGGCACCACACCGCCCAAGGGCAGAATCTTTCCTCTTTCACAGACAGAGACTGAATCCATGAAGGCCTACATTGAGGAGGAACTAGCCAAGGGTTTCATTGTACCGTCTCCTTCTCCTGTGTCCACTGGTTTCTTCTTCATTAAGAAAAAAGATGGGAGTCTTCGGCCTTGTATCGATTATAGAGGTCTAAACGAGTTACTGTCAAGTTACGGTACCCTCTACCTCTAGTCCCACCAGCTCTTGAGCAGCTTCGCTCCGCCAAGTACTTCACCAAGCTCGACCTGTTCAACGCATATAATTTGATCCACATAAAGGAGGGGGATGAGTGGAAAACGGCCTTCTCCACCACGTCCAGCCACTACGAGTACCGGGTCATGCCGTTTGGGCTCGCCAACAGTCCCTCGGTCTTCCAGGCATTCATTAACAAGGTATTCCCTGACATGCTCGGTAGATGGGTCATCGTGTACATGGACAACATTCTCATCTCTGCTAAAGCAGAGAAATGCGAGTTTCACCAGTCTTCTACCACGTTTCTGGGATATGTGATCAGTCCTGAGGGAGTGGCAATGGATGATCGTAAGGTACAGGCCATTTTGAAGTGGCCCCAACCTACGACAGTTAAGGAGATGCAGAGGTTCCTGGGGTTCACCAACTTTTACAGATGATTCATCCGAGATTTCAGTTCCATTGCAGCCCCTCTGACTTCTATGACTAAGGGGAGGGGAAGTCACCTATCCTGGTCACCAGTGGCTGAGCGAGCCTTCAACCACCTGAAGGAGTGTTTCTCCACTGCACCTATACTGCATCACCCAGATCCTGAGCAAGAGTTTGTGGTAGAGATAGACGCTTCCAGCACAGGTGTCGGGGCAGTTCTCTCTCAATGTCATGGCAACCCACCCAAACTCTTCCCCTGTGCCTACTTCTCTCGAAAGCTCAACCAAGCGGAGCAGAATTACCATGTGGGGAACCGCAAGGTTTTAGCAATGAAGGCAGCTTTTGAGGAGTGGCGACACTGGCTTGAGGGAGCCAGATTTCCCTTCTCAGTCCTCACTGATCTTCGCAATCTAGAATATCTCCGCACTGCTAAGAGGCTCAATCACAGACAGGCCAGGTGGGCTCTATTCTTCACACGATTCCAGTTCACAGTAACTTACCGCCCTGGTTCCAAGAACACCAAAGCCGACGCGATTTTTCGTCAGTTTGAATCAGCATACCTACCCCTCCCACCTGACCCAATCTTACCCTCCTCCCTCATCATGGCACCCATGCAGTGGGACATCATGACTGAACTTGCAGAGGCCAAGGGCATGGATCCCATACCAGCAGAATGCCCACCCAACAGGACCTTTGTACCTCTTCCGTTGAGGAACCGAGTTATTCAGCAGGTTCATGACCTCCCCAGCTCCGGACACCCAGGAATAGCAGCATCCATCCAACTTCTCACCAACAAATTCTGGTGGTCCTCACTTCATGCTGACACCATTACATACATTAAGAACTGTGTTATCTGCAACACCACCAAGTCCTCAAAACAGGCACCTGCAGGTTTGCTCCAGCCTCCACCCTTTCCTCAGAGACCCTGGTCCCACATCCCGCAATACCACCATCCTTACCATCATCGATAGCTTCTCTAAGGCCTGTCGCCTGATACCACTACCCAGACTACCTCCAGCCCTAGAGGCAGCAGAGACGCTGTGCAGTTACGTGTTCCGCTTTTATGGACTCCCAGAAGATATTGTCTCGGACAGAGGTCCTCAGTTCACTTCACGAGTATGGGCATCTCTCTTCAAACACCTCGACGTCAACATAAGTCTCACCTCTGGCTACCAGTCCAATGAGCAGACTGAACGCCTCAATCAATAAATCATGCACTTTCTACTGTCATCGCAACCAGGCAGGTTGGAGCAGATATCTGTTCTGGGCAGAATATGCACAAAATTCCCTGCGCAAACCATCTACTGGACTTACACCTTTCCAATGTGTGCTTGGATTCCAGCTGCCTCTCTTTCCCTGGTCCGGGGAACCTACAAACCTACCTGCAGTCAACGACTGGCTCAGGAGGAGTGAAACTTCCTGGAACAAGGCCCACACTCATCTTCAACGCGCCGTCAGGAACATGCAGAAGGAACATGCAGATCACCACCAACGTCTCAGCCCTGAATATGTCCCGGGATGGTGGGTCTGGCTCTCCACTCGAGATCTTCGGCTCCGACTGCCCTGCCGAAAGCCCAGTCCCAGGTACCTGGTTCCATTTAAAGTCATTAGACAAATAACCCCTGTTTCCTACCGTCTGGCTCTACCTCCACAATACTGTATCTCACCCATCTTTCATGTCTCTCTGCTCAAGGCCGCTGGTGCTCCGAGAGGGGCGGACAACCTAGATGAGGCCCGGAACCAGGGACCCCCTCCTCTCATCATCGAAGATGAGGAGGCATATCAGGTTCAGGAGATCGGCGCCGGGGATGAATTCTGCAGTATCTCGCGGACTGGGAGAGGTATGGCCGGAGGAGAGATCCTGGGTCAATGCCATGGACATACTGGACCCATCACTCACCACTGACTTTCACAGGACCCATCCGGATAAACCGGCCTGTCGCCCTCGCCCTCCTGGCCTTTATTAAAAGCTGCAAATGGATCCCTGCTCCGGTGACTCGTCATTACACCACCTGTCCAATCGCATAAGCTGGGACGCACCAGTAGATCAACATCTGAGTGGCTAAAGAAGAAAAAAAAATCAATGCTGTAATGGTCAGAGTCCAGACTTCAACCCCACTGAGATGCTGTGGCAGGGTCTTAAGAGAGCTGTGCATTTTAAATGCATTTTCATTTTGTCCTATATCCTGAGAACTGTAAGTCATATGCTCAAAATTCTTTTTCTCCTCTTATTCCTTGGCTTCTGCTGAACCCAGCTAGACTCTGCCCACTAATTTCAATCATAATGGATTTTTTTGCTAATACACATCATATAATATTGCATAGGATTTTTGACTGATCTTCACAAACCTGGTGTCAAACTATTCATGAGAGTGTAAACTTCAATAGTTATCAAAAATATATTCATAATTCTAAACAATATGGCCACCACATGTCAATCAATTCTAATGAGGTGGAACATAGTTTACTCCAAGGGCTCAACTCAGATGCTTGTGTGCCTCCAAACATGTAAAGGTTGATGTGTGGTCATGAATAGGGGGTGAAGCTGAGATCAAATAACTTTCTCAGGAACTGTAAGTCTGATCATGTACAATTGTCTGTGGATGTCTGCAAATGTTGGGGCGTGGTCATTGAAAGGGGCAGAATTAGGTTCAATTAGGAGTCACTTTGAGCTGAAATTTGGTGTGCTGCATCATTCTGCTAATCTGTAACTGGATTTTTAATCACCACTGAATTACTTCAAAAACATGGCTGCCTTCAGCCAATCAGTTTTCAGCAGGCATTTCACACAACTAGCACTGAAATATTGTCAGTAAACTTTATAATTATGTTGATGTATGGTCTCTTTATTGTTCTATGTACACTGGCAAGGACTGACCACTGGAGGTGATGCTTGGACCCCACAGATCATCACTTGTGGCTATATTTATTATTATTTTTCTGCCTTCAAACAAATTGTGCAGACAACACCATAAGTCCTACAGACACAAAACTTGGTCAATAGATAGTACTCCCGCTACTCATGCAAGTGAGATGGGCCTGATCTGCCTAATGGTGGTGCTATAGCACAGGGTTTTATGTTTTGGTCCATATCTCATGACCTGTGAATCCTACAAACAAAATTTTTTCTTGTACTGATTCCTTGCATTCTCTCAAACAAAAAGAACTAAAAACACCCATGTAGCTCCCCCCACTTAGATTATTTTGGTAATAGGTGGGTGGAGGGGGGCTATTCATGTTTGTGCACACAAAAGCAAGCATATCTCTTGGAAGGTAAGATGTGCAGTGAAAATTTTTCTTCAGCTTAATTTGTTTTGACAAAATCTACAAAATTGCCATTTGGAATATGCAAAACATACTTGTGCAAACTAGTCCTAAGATTTTTGGCCTATCTTCACAATTGTGGTGTCAAAATACTCAGCAGAGTGTGATTATCAAAAACATTTTGACATATGTAAACAATATGGCCACCATAAATCAATCAGTGTTAATTAAGCACATACTAATTTACTCAAACAGATGTAACTCATAAGACCTTGTGTAGATTTACATGAAATGTAAAAGATATATACAGGACAAGATTCTGAGGTCATGTGCAAAGTGTGGGCATAGTCATGCAAAGGGGCGGAGCTAAAGTCAGAAAGCTGTTTCTCAGGAACTGTAAGTCCGACTGAGATCAAATTTTGTATGGTGTGTCTATGTGCTAATCTGTAAATGGATTCTTGATAATGAGCTCCTTACATTAAAAATACAGTCTCCATTGGCCCATAAGATTTCAACAGGTATTTGACAGGGTTACTGTGGGAACTGGGGGCTGGTATTCATATTTGTCCATACAAATACAATCATATCTCTCGGAATAAAGTAAACATTCTTTTAGTTTAATGTGCTTGCTGCCACTTAGCAAAAAAAATACTGCCTTTTTGACCCTTTCGCTCTGCGCACTGAAATTTGTGATCATTCGCATAATATTCATTTCAATTCAATTTTATTTGTATAGCGCTTTTAACAATGGACATTGTCACAAAGCAGCTTTACAGAAATAAATGCATTCACAAAAAATATACTGTAAATATTTGAATTTATCATTGTGAATTTATCCCTAATGAGCAAGCCAGTGCGAAGGTGGCAAGGAAAAACTCCCTGAGTATATATGCAAAACTTACTTCTGCAAACTAATCCTAGGATTTTTTTTTGCAACTGTGGTGTCATATTACGCACCAGAGTGTGAACCTCAATACATAAAAACATGCTGGCATTTGTAAGAGCAATCAATTCTAAGGCGACAGAGCTGGATTACTCAAATATCTGTAATTCATGATTGGTGATATGGAGTTGAGACAAACTTGTAAGACATGTTCAGTACAATTATCCGTGGGGATAATGAAAGGGGTGGAATTAGGAATGGGATATCACAAGATATCATCCTTTAAGCTGAAATTTGGTGTGCCTCAAAATTCTACTAACCTGTAACTGAATTTTTTAATCATTACAGTTAGGTCCAGAAGTATATGGACAATGACAGAGGTTTTGTGATTTTGCCTTTATACACCACCACAATGGATTTGAAATAAAACAATCAATATGTTATCAAAGTGTAGACTTTCAACTTTATTTTAAGAGGTTCCACAAAAATATGGCATTTACCATGTAGGAATTACAGCCATTTTAGGCAAAGTACTTCCATTTTCAGTGGCTCAAAGGTATTTGGACAAAGTGACATAATTGTAAATATAACCATAATTTTAATACTTGGATGAAAATCCTTTGCAGTCAATGACTGCCTGAAGTCTGGAGCCCATGTTCTCAAAACTCAAATTCTGAGTTTCCTCCCTGGAGATGCTTTGCGAGGCCTTCACTGTAGCCACTTTCAGTTGCTGCTTGTTTGTGGGTCTTTCTGCCTACAGTCTTGTCTTCAGTAAATGAAGAGCATGCTCTATTGTGTTGAGATCAGGCGGCTGACTTGGCCATGGAAGAATATTCCATTTCTTTGCCTTCAAAATGTCTTGAGTTGCTTTTGCAGTATGTTTAGGGTTATTGTTCAACTGCACTGTAAAGCGGCATCCTATAGGTTGTGTAGCATTTGGCTGAATGTGAGCAGAGAGTATAGCCTTATAGTACTTCGATCACATCTTGATTTTTTTATTTCAAATCCATTGTGGTGGTGTATAAAGGCAAAATCCCAAAAACTCCGTTATTATCCAAATACTTCTGGACATAACTCTAGTTACTTTAAAAACATGGCTGCCTTCAGCCAATCAGCTCAACAGGTATTTCATATAGCTATCATCACAAAACTTGTGATATCGTGGCCAAAAGGGGTAGTTCCACCATGTAGAGCTTCTTCTTCTGTTATCTACCTTATTTCCTGAATGCAGCAAAACTGGCAGCGAATACGTCCAGGAGGAATGGGTCCAGGCATGGGTGCTCTCGAGGAGAGACAATGCCACCATGAGAAGCTGCTCACCAGCTGGAGGGACATTTGGGCTAAGTGGGATAGACGGAATGAGGAGAGGTCATTGCAGGAGACTCTTCGTTGCCCTCTCACGCCCACCAACCCCCCCCCACCCCCCCGCCAACCCTGCCGAGGACGTTGCTTGGTTTCCGTGCTCTGCCGGGGACATCTCTCGGCTTCCATTCCCTGCCGGGGACATTGCTCGGCGTCTGTGTTCCACTGAGGACATGGCTCAGCTTCCATGTTCCAACTGGGGATGTCATGCCACTTCCCTGTTCCACTAAGAACATCACTCTGCTCCCCTTCCATGTAGAACTTCTTCTTCTGTTATCTTCCTTATTTCCTGTGTTTATCATGCTCATGTGTTTGTTATTTTCTTGATTAGTTACCTTATTTAAGTCCTGTGTTTTATTCCTTTAGTTGTTGGAGCGTTATAGAAGGGAGTTCAGTTTTTGTTTGTGCCTGTGTTCACGTGTGTGTGTTATTATTATACATTACTGTTATAATAATAATAATAATTGCATTCAAAACCTGGTGCCATCAGCTTTGGCTTTTACTAAACATTCAAGTTTTTTTAAACAGCCATAAATCAAGCAATTCCCGCTCAATCAAAAAAAAATTTATTTAAATCCAATCCATCAACAACTTCTCCTTATACAAACAATTATGTGAACAATTTGGTGAATATTTTTTGAGTTTTGGGCATTTGTTTATGTTGACAAAACTCTCTGGCTGCAATTTTGTAATATGCAGCCAATACAAATTGACTGTTTTCAGGTAAGAGTTCCAGAATGTCAGAGAGGGCCAATTTCACACATATGAAATTGTTCTCTGTCTATTCACTCCCATGTATAAATACCACTATGCCTGCAAATTACTACTACACTTTCATCATTCACTCTATCATACTATCCTGTACAGAACAGGTGTATCATTTTAATGCAAGTTAACATTATTTCACTTGTTCCTCTGTACATCCACCAATAAAAAATTGATTCACAAACATACTCATCACTATGAATTGTACACTGATCAGCCATAACGTTAAAACCACTGGCAGGTGAAGTGAATAACACTGATTACCTCGTTACAATGGCACCTGTCAAGGGGTGGGATGTAGTAGGCAGCCAGTGAACAGTCAGTTCTCAAAGTTGATGTGTTGGACTTAGGAAAAATGGGCAAGAACAGCTACCTAAACATTACTGCAGCCCAAGTACACCCCTTCATGGCATATATACACACACACACACACACACACACACACACATATATATATATATATATATATATATATATATATATATACACTCCTGAACAAAATCTTAAGACCATGGAAAATATTACAAGTATTCACACATCGAACTGGTACTTCTTCAAAATGCCAAAAGAAGAAACAAGAGCAAGAGACAAAAAATAGAGAGTTGCCAATTTATTGAAAACTGCATTTAAACTCAAACAGGCTGGTCATCAGCTGATCAAAAGTTTAAGACCATAGCCTTTAA